>WBMZ01003998.1:0-23458 GCA_013400975.1 Atrichornis clamosus
GGGACGGCGGGCGCGCTGAACGGACGGCTGTGATTGGACGGGGCGGAGAAAGGCGGGCCGGGATGGGCGGGGTTTGGGGCCTGAGGGGCGGGAGGTGCTGAGGGGGACGGGGCGGGGCCTTCAGCAGTGAGCGAGGCTGCGGAGAAAAGAGACTCGCAGTGACAAACTCTTTTGCTGTGGGTGATGGAGCAGTTCCATAGTTTTCTAAATCACTGCAATGAAAATTAGTTCCCAAACCTGCTACACTCGAACTTGTTACTCCCTTTTTGCATATGATCCAGCTCTCCCGAACGAAATTCCAAATGAAAAGAACATATTCCATACACACTAATTTTGTAAACATATTATCTGCAGTTAGTTATGATATATGATGGTTTTGTGTGATTCTTGGACTTTTTTTTTAAATACCTTTGACATGACTTATTGAAGACCGGTTTGTTCGGGGGTTTTTTTGCAGAGTATATGGAAGAAATGATATATGTGGTAGCATGTAACAGATTGCATTTTAAATAAGGAGCAAACAAAACGTGTTGGCAATCTTTCCTGAAAGAATACTGAAGGGGTTGCCATGAAAATTATTCTAATTTGTGACACACTACAACAACAAACATTTAATTTGTGATATTTTTTTTCTATCTTTAGATGTTATTGGAATCTTGAAAGGATAACTGCATTATGTTTTCATAGACTGTCAAAAGCTCTACATAACCCAAGCCCTCTGAGGGAGTAAAATGTTGTCAATGCAGTTCAGTTTCGCACTGAGGAAGAAAATTGTTTCTGCATTCTTACCACTGTCCAAATTGCATTTAACCAACTGATTCTGTGGCTGTCTTCTGACCTCATTTGTAGTACCTTTCCTACAACTCCTCTGAAGGAGATTTTTTTTTTTCTCATGGTTTTTAAAAATAGTTAAATGTAGATTTGAACAGCTCTGAAGTTTGGGGTAGCTCATGTCACACACTGAACTTTTAGCTAAAATCCTTATTTTATTGAAAGACAGGGTTGTGCAGTGGTAGAATAAAGCAGCATAATTCCAAAAATATGCAGCTAATTTTCAGCTTTGTTGCCCTATCATTTCATACAATAGAAGAATTTTTAAGAAGTATATTGATATTAAATAGTCAACCTTTGAACCTATATTTAAAAGATTTCCCTATGCCTGAGAGCTCAGATTGTAATCTAGAGCCACATTTCCTACTCAGCCTTTCAAAGACCTTCCATTATTCTACTTACAAAAAATTTACTCAAGAATAAAGCTTCATGGCAATAGCAATACTGTAGACTATTGCCAATTAATTAATTGCAAATTGCTTTTGTTTATTCACTATACTATGATAGCAGTATCATTCCCACTTCTGCAACTTGGGGCTTTCAAAAATTTCAAAAATGTCCATTTAGAGGTTTTGAAAGCCCACCTTTCAAATTCAAATTGTGTCTTTTGGGGTAAGGTCAACTGAGAAGAAGAATTTTAGTTGACAGTTTGGAGGTTTTTTAAGTAAAATCTAAACTCGCATTACTGGTTAAATACAAAGTTAATATTTCCAGTAGAGAAGAAGAAATATTAGCAAGAAAGCATTTAGAGCGTAGATTTTTAAATAGATCAATTTCCTCTTCTGTTTGAGGCTATGAGAATAATTGATTTTAAATAAGGATATTTAAATTGGAAGTTTATAACTTCACCAGAAAACACAGCATGTGGTTGGTACAATATTTACAATATTTGCCTTAAAGTCCAATTATAAAACTAAGCCAAACATCAGCATTTTATTTTGTTATTTTCATTAGAAACCTACTTCATTTTACTGAAATACTTCTTTTTTAAAAAAAAATCTAATACATTTAGAGTCATTTCCGCATTGAATTTTTTTATTTATTTGCATAATATTACCTATAGTAGCAATAGAGATAACATTCCAGTATTATAAAACTGGACATTAAAGAAAAATATGGGTATACAGGTCTTTCATAAAGCAATAATTCAGCTTTGCTGCGGGTGGACCTCATTAAAGTCTGTGATAGTGGCATGCTAATGTTTGCAAAATGGCATATATCAGCTCTAGGAATCTCTAGACCCTTTTTATTATGAAAAGTGTACTTTCTCCATAGAAACTCTTTGAATTCAGTGGATTATTTATTTGGATAAGTATTTCTGCACCAGATAACTCGTGTGCAATGCTACTAGTTTATTTATCTGTTCATTCTCTGCCTCTATATAGGCAGTCTAAAAGCATTTAAATCCATGGATAATTTTTTTCAAAGTTTATTGATGGTTTACCTTTTGAAAAGAAGCAATTACATTGCAGTACATTTTTTAAAATCTACATTTTTGAAAAGCTTCTTTTCTTTTAAATGCAGCCTGCTGAAGTGTCATTTTAAAAACTTGTGCAATTGGAATCTGCAATCCCACCAATAGCTGTAATTTTAATTGTAATTTGCAGAATGTCTTTAAGGTAAAAAAAGGTCTTACTCCTTCCAAGTCTGTCTAAGGGTCTTCAAGCAAAAGAAAGCAGTTCAACTGCCACAGTAGCATCGCAAAAAACTTTGACACTGCAAATTCTTCCATTTGCAGCCCAGAGCCAAGGAGCATCCCACGAGTCTGGAGCAAATACTGGCAGTACAAGTGGCTGACTCTGTTTTGTGCCAGTCTATACAGAGCACCCAAGACCCAGCAAGGAAAAGGCCCAGTTGTGGCCTTAGGTGTGATGTTGGTAGCAGAGGGCAGAAGTAAAAGTCACTCCAGGTATGGACTGGCTGACATGAAAACCAGCATTGTGAGGGTTTCGGTCTCTAGTCTGTCCACTGCTACTTATCTTAAAAAAAAAAAAAAAGAAAAAACCCCAACGAACAAAGAACCAAAACACAAAAAAAGACACACAATCTCTTGCCTTTGCTTTGCTATTCAATTTTTTTTAACAACCTGGTTTTCTCAAATAATTAGTTGGGAGCTCTAGCACATTAAATGTATATACGTGTATGTCACCTGGACAAGTGATGTAAAGAAAAAGTGCAAGCCACAAAACTAGCTGGGGAGCAGAATGGCACAAGTATTCTGCAATGCTGCAACATTCAAGTAGGATTTTTTTTCTCAATATATTAGTCAGACTAAAAAGTTAGTTTTCTTCTTCCCATGGTAGGTGAGCTGCTTAAAAGTTCTTTAGTGCTATGGGAGAGGGTTTGGGGAGATAGAAATGTGGCCATATCTGACAATGCTGGAAAGAGAGTTCCACCTTTTGGGTTAGTAAAGTCTTGAAATATTCACCCTGAAAATCAAACTTTGCAGTTAGCTTTGAGTTGGCAATTAGACTAATGTTGAGATGTGACTATTCTGGTCACTAACATTCTTTTTTGTCCATCTGCTTTGTCTGTGCTTGCTCAGTCGTGCTCAGAGGCTGTGAGAATTTTGGTGCTCTTAGCTTTGCTCAGTACTCACTATTGAGACAGAAAGGCTTCATGAGGCCCTTCAAGTTATGCTGTAAGAGCAACAGTATGTTTTCCTAAAAGTATATTTTGCATCCTTCCCTCTCAACTGAGCAGGAGAGAAAAAGTTTACCACCTGGGTTTTGATGCATTTACTGGCTTGCACAAGATGGCCATTAGTGTTCATCAGAGGCAGTTTTTTCTGGTTTTGTTCAATTTCGTTTTAAAATGTTGTCATTTACAAAGAGATAAGCAGCCTGTAAATGTAAATCCATGGGTTTTTTTGCAATTCTTACATAAACAACTAAGGCTTCTCAAATCATTGAAGGTTATTAAAATTTAATGCTGTGTAAAGTTCAGTGATCAATGTATCCATTTAGTAAACATACCTTTTTGTACAAGCTTTTAGCCCTCATCTCTTATTAGTATTCAGGTGGAATCATTACTGAAGTATTCTAAATATATATTTTAAATGAAGCTTTTAAAAGCTTCCTCTGGCTTTTAAGTTTATACTCTTTAAATTAATAAAAGGTCTTCCATTATGTGATATCATGTTTTGCAATGTTTGTTTATATAATGTTTTTCTTTCACTGTATTTTTATCTATTGATGCAGTTAAAAATATGAATTGTTAAAACTGTTTCTAAAATGGAAAGCTTTCTTTTGTTTGGCCATGATATAAAGAGGACACTTATGAAGAAAACTCAAATCCTTTTATTGCTTATATATTCTTAAAATTTAAGTCTATTAAAGATAATTTTTTGCACAGCAATATTCCCATTAGTTCTATGTCTTGTTCCAGCTAGACCAATCTACCTTTATACCCTGCTGTAATACTCATGGCCTTGTTAAGCCTTGCTACATATACAGTCTTCAGCTTTCCTCATAAAGAGATTATCAGGGTTATTCCAGCCTGATAGATAGGTAGCCTGATATAGGTAGATATTTTCTTCAACAGAGAATTGTAGCATGATACTGGAGCTAGAAATGATGTGTAACCATCCAAGTCTATCTTATTTTTTTTTCTGTTTTTAATTTAAATTGAAATAATATTTTTGCTCTAGGGTCAGCTTTTAAAAGGAATTTTATGAGCAGGTCCTTCCACTTTACTGGATTCTGCAGAACTGAGGTATCTCTTCATTGCAAACTTGCTATTAAGAGTGCACATGTTTCAGAATTTGCTTACCCATAGTTTTGGCACTACTAAAACACATGCTGTTCCAGAATCCTCCTATGAACCTAAAATAAGTATTCATTACCAAGACAAGCAATGATTTTAGTCTTCTCACTTGTCCATGTATCTGAAAAACTTGTTTTACATGTAATGCTTAAAGCTATCAATTTATTATTAACTGTGCTGATCTGGATGGTGATCTCAATGTGAACCGTAATAAGAAAGACTAAATAGAACAAATGAAACCCAAAATCCAGTCTTGGTAGGCACATAACTGAACATGCATACAGAGAGATAATTGCCCTCATCACTTCAGCTCATGTAAGCACATTGTGGTTCAGTTTAGCTAAGCTGATGTTCACACCCCAAGGCTACAGCAATCAGTTCAGAGTGGTGGGATTGGACTGACACCTGAGCACAGAGCTTTTGTATTTCATACATCTCTGAGTGACTCTGCAAGTCTGTATACCTGTATATATGGACAGAGAGAGAGAGAGAGACGTATGCACATGTACATACATATTTACGACTTTTTTTTCCAAAATGTATTACCATTGTCACCATTGCACAAGAATGTATTTAAATATAATAAACATTCAGGGCTAAGTGCTTCAGCTCCTCATCATGCCTCCAGTTCTGATCATAAGAAATGGGTAGAATTTTGCAATTTGGCTTCAAATGTAATCACTCAATCGAATTCACCATAATTGATAATGAATATTAAACTGAAGGTGAAAATTAGGAGCAAATTTCCAACATTTGGTCTTGAATTACTATGATTTATGTCCTATTTTAAATAGACTTTTTCCTTTTTAATTAAAAAATCAAACTAGGTGTCACCATGTGAAAAAAATCAGTAGGAATGTGGATTTTAGCACTGGAATGAAATGATCATTTTTCCTCCACTCAGCTGTATTTCTTCTGTTTGCAATGAGTAACAAGCCTTTTTTTAGCCTCACAAACATGCACTTGCAGATGCACTTGCAGTTCTAATCCCTTGTAAGAAATAAGCTCCTCAGTTCCATCTAAATTCCAATAATAGATGTTTTCAGATAGCAGGCCTGGGTAGTCAATTTGGCTAATCATGGCTATCTAGACTGTCTATCAGAGAGATTAATCAGCAATTCTTGTTACACCTGAATACCACATGGTCAGAATTGTTTCTCAGGCCAAAAGAACATAAACAAACAGGGGTTTTTGTCTTCCTCCACATGAACTCTGTACTTATGTCATGGAGGTACAGGAAAACAACTTGACACAGATAATAAACTTGGACAAACTTTAATTCACAACCAAACCATATGGCCAAAACTGACAAGCAAGGTGTATCCATGACGATGCTCCAGTGTCATCTCACAGGTTCCAGGTTCGGTGTGCCCAGGGTAGTGTTACTTCACGGACAGGAACGATGGCCCAAAGCTGCACTCACACACGGGCACCTCTCGCTCCAGGGCACCCGGCAGATCAGGTTGTTCCACCCAAAGGGTTGAAGAATCCCTCAGGGCTGTCCAGCAGGAAAACAATCACTCACCAGAGGCAAAGAGGGGGGTGAGGGCACTCAGTCCCAGGCAGTCCCCACAGGTGCTGCCCCACTCCCCAGGGGAGGCTTCCCTTCACAGACCCGCTGCTCCAAGGAAAACCACACTGGTGGTGCTCCTACACACCTGACTCCCGGCAGTGATGCCCACTGACATGTTACCCTTTACCGGGCAAGAGTACAAGCTGCTGATTGGGTTCCATAGATTCTTGGTTTTGAAGGTTAAGCTCTGTCTGTGGTTAAGGCATCTCAGCACTTTTGATGGGACTCAGGCTGTTATAAGCTCCATGACTGATCCCATCTTATGATACCACCATGCTCTCTGCAGAATATGTGCCAAGAATTTGTGTGCTTTGCTGTCCATGCCCAGTGAACTATGAGCTTTAGGAGTCCTTCTCCTATCTTTGATCCTACAGGATTATGAACTATGCAGCACTGAGGAATGAGCATCCCCCGAAGTATGTGCTGGTAAGAACATTCACTGCAGAATGATCTGTCATGTTGGTAGCTCTTTCTTTAGTCTCTGCCCAGGCTGCTGCAGGCACTTCTTTATTCTTTCTTCATCTCCATCTGATTTTTTGAATTTGCTTCTATTGAGATCTCATATTCTCTCAGTTGGGTTTTGTTTAGCAGCTCAAAATAGCAGGGCCAGCAGTGCCTGGAGTCACCTGAGAGAAAGATTTCTCCTTCTAAGCTTTAGAAATAAGCAGCACCTGTATTCTATCCATTCCCTTTCTTACACAGTTTTCTAGATCAAAATCTGTGCATCAAAAGGTCACTGAATTACTTGATGTGTGAACGTGCAGTTGTTTCCTCTCACTCTGCTGCTGCTGTTCTTGCTAAATAGAGCACTCTTTCCTTGCTTGAATTTGAGAATCTAAGAATCTGTATTACAGCTTTTTCAACATGACTAGAGTTGGATTCCCTCAGATGCAGCTTCACAGAGACATAGACTGGGCTAGACTCACCCGTCCGATTCACCCGGTGTGGATATATTGTGTCAGTGGGGAGTGCGTGAGGAATCTCATTCCTCTGTTTCTGTTATTATTACCTGTCTCCCTGGGTCTTGCATCACAGACAGAACGTTGCACTTGCACAAAACAAAATTTCTCTCTTCCTAGAGTAACTGATGTGCAGGCCCACACCTCAAAGAACCAGCTTTATACTGAAGGCTAAGAACTTCATTCCGTGGCATTTTTTGCCTGAGGCTACTTTGTGCACCTAAATAACTGCCTAAAGAGCTCTTAAGATGCACTGCTGGGGAAAGCAACTAGGAGAGGGAGACCTCAAGGGAGAAGATGTGAGATCTTGTCAAAATTCTATTTTTACACATCCTTCTCCAGTCAGAACTTTGTTGCCCCATCAGAGCAACCCTTGTGTTCCAGTGAAGGCTCCTGTGTCTTCACTCCACTGATAGGTATGAACAGATTGAGACATTTGTGGTTAACATTTCAAGTTAGCGTTAGGATAGCTTTCAATGAAAAAAAATATTTTTCAATTATTATGTAAAATAACTCTAGCAAGCAATAACTTGGATTTTGTTGTATAGGCTGTTGCTTTTAAAGTAGGCAAAGAGATTTTGTGGTAGAAAGGTTTTCTCCAAGTCCTGTGTGGCTTTTAGGACCTGTATGAAGACTGTCAGTCACGATGTGTATAATAATATATATAAACATATATATAAATATATATATTATAATATATATAAACATTTACCATCAACTCCAAATGGGTTTTGGCTGATTTTCTGGGTCATCTCTCAGCAAAAGATTAGGGTCATCAGTGTAGGGGGGTATATAGTAAAAGTTTTCCAAGATGGATATAAGGCTCTCTATGAAATAAAAACATAAGCACAAATGAATAGAGGTGTTCAAAACCTGATTAATTTTACCAGTTCTATTACATTCAGTATCCAGCTCCATAAGAACTGTCCTGAAAATTGTAATTAGGCACTGGTCAGTGAGTTTTTTATCCCTGGGTGGTTTTCAGTATTTTCTCTCAAACTTTTTAATAGTATTTTATAGACTCAGGAACCTGTTAGTAGTTAGTTAGATTAGGGCTTATCTCTGTTTTCATTGAATTAATACCTCAAAAAATGAAGTTTCTGTACACACCTCAAATAGAAACCCATAAAGGAAATGGAAGAAAAATTCAGACAGTTTTATGCACCTGACTATAGCTGATAGTCCTTGGGAGAGGACTGAATAAATAATAGTAGACAGAATCACTTTGTAAACTTCATTCAAGAAACTTTAAAATGATAAAATAAATCTCATTCTCTCAGAGTTGATGGTTTGTTTTTCCCTCTTGCCCTTGCAAGTCATTTGCTAAGAACAGCAATAGAGTTAGTCTGCAGATGACTTCACCCAAAACAAACAGCCTTTGTTCTTACCTTTCAAGTCTGCAATCTGGTAGGGTAGATGTGCATGACAGATTCTTGATAAATAAATGCATAATAAAATGTGGCTAGACTTTACTTTTCCCCCATGTATTGTAATATCAAAAAGAGCTTGGCAGATACCTTAACTTTGCTGTGGCAGGTATGCACATAATTATTCCTCATCCTTGCAAATGCAAAAGAAAAAAAGCAAAAACAAAAACAAAACCACTGTTGTGGCCAGGATTAAAATTGAAGCTTGCCTTGTGGTGGTGACATGAAGAAAGGAATTAACTTTGGTGATATGAATTTCATTGCCTAGCTATTCTACACATTTCATTCACTCAAATTCTTTAATTGTTTTGAAAATAAAATGCAGGGAGGCAGGATTTTTTTTTAAGATTTTAAAAATTTTTTTCTGTAGCTCTCATTATTTTCTACTGACCTTTCACACAAGAACTGTATCCCCCCCTTCCTTACTTCTGCTTCTGTAATGGGGACTGTCACACACAGAAGTATCTGCATTGCTGTTCTCTTCAGAATTGTGCATAAATAAAATTTTGAAATGTATTTAAAGGACTGAACAGATTGTTAAAAACAGGAGAGGGAGAGAGAGAGAGAGAGAGAGATGGGAATTGCAAAGCCACTAAGTTGGAGTGGAAACTATTGTTTGAGGAAGTTAGCCTGAAGAGAAAGGCAGAAGGATGACAGGAAGGAGAAGTGATGGTCAGAGGGTGGTCAAAGACAATGAAGAGAAAATATCACAGCAAAGCCTTCACTGACACAACAGCTGCATGAATGGCTAAATCTATAGTGACCAACAGCCTTGACACAGGGTTGAGAATCAAGTGTAAAACATCTGGAAAATATTTTGCGATCTATGACTTACTGCGCTTTTAGTTCCATCCATGTTACTTCACTTTTCTTTGTCCTCCATTTTTATTCCTAATTTTACTACCTGTTGCTCTTCAACCAGATGCTTTTCTTTCTCATCTTGCTTTAGCCCAACACTTTCACTGACTCAGCGAGAGTCCCCTTGTCTGAACTGTTTTGGTTTGGGTTTTTAACTCTGAAAAAAGACTGGTGCCATTTTATTATTTCACTTTGTAATTCTGGGTTTTTTTCTCTCTTGCTACTGCAGAAAGATTATACTGCAGAAATAATTCCCTTTTTCTTCCAGTAATAGTGAATAATAGAGACAGTAATAGTGAGAATAATTTAACTTTGTACAAATCAAAGAAAGCCTGTCATACAATAGAGGCATCCATAAAATGCTGTTAGCAAATACAAAAAAACAGAGTTTAAACAATAAGTAGTTTTTTGTTGTCAATAGTGAAACCCTTAACTTTAAATGAATGAAAGCCATCCTCTCTAATACAAGTATCCTTTTTACAAGCAAATTACTACTGATATGCAGTTAATCTATTAAATGGTTTGCTTTTAGTTCAGAGTTCATCTTTTATGGCAAACAATTTTTCTAAGAGACCAAAGGTACTTCATTCTCTTCCCAAAAGATGAGGCAATTATTAATTAGATACATCTTTTTTTCCTTACCAACAAATAATCTAATGCACGTTTGGTTGCAGCAAAGTCTCAGTTATGCAGTAAAATCTTCTAGCCTTGATTTCAGAAATTAGTTTTCTGTACAGAAAAGCATTCCTGGGAACTGCTGAGCAATTGTGACCTCTGCTGGAAGACTTAAAATGGACTCTGATAGATGGCAAACACTGGAAATTATCATTATTGTTACTTTAGACACTAATCTGCAGTGTGCTAGGCACTGTACAAATGGATTAAGAGATTGTACCTAGTCTGCAAAGTTTACAGGATAACTAGAAAAGGAACACACAAAATAAATAGAAAATATAAATGAAACCAAAGAGGTCATCAGTGGCAGTGGCTCTAAAAACTGCATGTGGTACCTTTAAAATAGTATAAGATACTGATGAATATTCACCTTGCTTATGGACATTGTTATAAGTATCCCAGTAAACCAAACACTCCAGGTTATTAGTTTGAAACAATATTCCTTATGATTCTGTATCATTATTTCTAAATACAACAACGAAACAGGAAAAAAATTGTTTGGGAAGAAACTCAGTATTTAGTTTCTGCTGGAAAAAATTATGACAGTCATACATGTATGACAGAGAGAGGCTTTCATGGAAGTACAAAGAGCTATATATTCATTGATCTGAAATTGCCTTAAGCCACCATTCATGACTCCAGCCCAGAGTAAACCTTGAGATGCTCATAACTCCAGTGCTTTAAGTGATGCGAGTTCAAGGCTGTGCATCAGCATGAAATGCACAATAAAACACAAATTCCATTTATATTCTTGGAAAGAGACATTTACATTTGACAATTTATTGTGAAGGTTGAACTGAACGTGGAGTTTTGAAAAATGCAAATGAATTTACGGCTTTTCTTAGAGTGGAGCATTTGCCATTTTGAACATATGGTTCATTAAGGCTTCAGCAACAGTTTACGGTGGTTAAAAACAGGGTTGTGGGAATTCTAAAAAGCAGTGCAGTAAGATCAGAGCTCTTGATGTCAGAAGGCCCTGAAGCCAAGGCTGTCTTGCTCTTCCCAGTGCATGCCTGCCCTCTGTGATGATCTGTACAATATTTCGACTATTATTTTTAAAATGTCTTTATATTGTGATAGTGTCAAAATACAGGTGTATTCATAAGAACCTGTTACGTGCAAGTATCAAATAATGAAAAATTGACCTGCATGAAACTAGCTGGGAAATAGCATTAGTTTAGTTCAAACAGTAGCCCAGACTCGATTGTCACACTCAAAGGAACCAGTTCTCCATCCAAATTAAAACTTTAGGCATTCTTAGAATAAATGGGAAAACTTCCATTGCTTTTGGCCAAGTGATAGGTTTAGTCCTGGACTGCTTACAATGTATATATAGCTCAAGAGAAGGGGGAAAGATGCAGGGAAGGTTCAGAGATGTGATGTCTGTCTACAATAGGGAAAGAGCACTAAACCCTCTGCCTATTCTTTATCCTTCTAGCAAAGCAACTAGGAATGGTGTTGTCATTTCTTAAAATTCCTGGAGAGGAAGAATATCTCAGAGAAGACTTAAAAGATTATTTACTAATGACAGAAACAAACTGGGAATGTTCCTCTTTTCCTCAAGAGAATAAGTCTTTAGACAGTCCTTTTGATGAACTTAAATGAAATATAAATTAAATACCAAAATAATCATATTCTTCATTTCCTATGGATTTTAACCTCTTATATGTCCGTATTTTTTTTTAATATGTCTGTTTAACACTTCCTGGCTTTTGCAGGGACCTTGAAGGTGCTTTTTTGCCAAACCTTAGTTACTATGCTTCAACAATATGCTTTGAATTGTCCAGATTGTTTCAGTGCAGGTGCAGAGATAATATAAATCAGGTGATGAAATTGAGAATCAAGAGGAATGTTACATGGTATTCTTGTTTGTTATTTTGCAGATTCTAGAACTTTATTTTGTTTTTTAAAGATTCTTAGATTTTCCCAGAGGTGAGGAGTGGGGGGAAGTAATATCCTTGAAGTCCTGGTGGAACAGCTGGAGCAGAATTCACAGGAAAATCAGGGGTTTTTTCTTTACTTGTTCTTTGCTTTCAAACCAAGAGAAGTGTTCCATGCATTAGTGTCTTACAAGGATGAAGACAAGGAATTCTATACCTTTTGAGATTGCAATGAAGAGCCAGCAACTAATTTGTCTTTCCAATAAAACACAGCAAAAAGAACTATGTGATTTCAAAGCGCATGTTAAAATAAAATACTGATCTTTTTGAAATTACATCAGCATTCTACTAAGGAGTGAATAGAGTGGATATTAGTCCTAATTTCTGCAAGAATCTATGTTTTGGAAGCCTTTTAGAGTTTTTGCAATAATTTATTAGATCTGTCTTTGAAAATTTTTCCAAATCAGAGACTCGATTTTACCAAAAGCTTGGGTGCCAAACAGGCAAGAAGAATGAGATTGGCCTAGCACGATGAGATACCTAAAAGGGAAGACTAATCATGTCAGGCTCCCTTTGGAATTACTGGGGAGTTAAATGTCCAACTCAGTCTTTGGAGGAGTTTATCCGTTATTGAGCTTAATGTGACTTCATGCCCAATCAGAGACCATTTAACTGGCATGCCTGAATTAGAGTGAATCTTACTCAAAGATCCTAAACAAAGAATGTTCCAGGAGATTTCAAGGCAGGACAGCGCCTACATTTTATTGGGACTGTGAATAACTAAAATGCTTGGAAATATGGGGACTCATGTTTCTGGTAATTATAAGAGCAGAGTCCAAAAGGGCTCATAGGTTAGATTTTGTCACGAGCTGTAAAAGTTTACAGATGAGCAACTGAAAATGTGACTGTTCTCTAAAGATGTACTCTCAAATTGTGAACAGCTGTACTCATTTCAATCTGAGAAACTGCAAAGCCTTAGTGAGGACCTAAATATTCAAAGTATATACCGTGTATGTTAACATTTTGAAATGGTGGGAGTGAAATACTCATAATTGAGAAAGTTTGCCTAATTTAAGTATGAGACCAATTATAACTGCTTATAACACAACTGATATTAAAACCTAAGCAGGTGAGAATGCAAGGTGGAAGGAAATGCATTTCTCAACTTGTGGGTGCCTTGCCTGAAGCTGAGTGTTGCAGGCAGTAAGTACAGACTTACCTAAGTAATGTTTTATACATGATATTACTGTCCCTAGTTCCAGTAGCTTCTTTATTACATTAGTATTCTGAGCCCTCTGCATTTCCTTTGTGGAGGAAGTCCTCTATAACTTTGGCAACAGCAGTTTCCCAGCTCTAAGCCTAATGAAAAGGGAATGCAAGTGTTAAACCTTTCATTTGTTGTGTTTCTGCTGCTGGAGAGCCAGCAGAGGGAGCTTAAGTAACAAACCTTCTTCCCAGGGCTTATTAATAATACAAAGGTACATAAACAAATAAACAAAAGTCTGCCATGATATCCTATTCCCTGTAGGAAATGGGAGGAAAAAGAAAATCAGTAGCTGTTGAATGGAAAATGGTAAAATCAGTAGGGAAAAGAAACTTTCGTAGCAGACAAGAATGCACTAAAACTAACACTAAAAAAAATTAGTGTTTTAAAATATATAAATCTCTGTCACATTTACAGAGAATAAATGGTATTGCTATGTTCTTAGACTTTTCTCCATGCACAAGGAATTTATTGTTAGTCTTGTTTGCTTTTGCTTTTTTATAAATGCTCGGAGTTTTACAAAGTGAAGTCTTGACTTCTTACTTTACACACCATTGTCTTATAGCTGCTGTGACATTAGGAAAAATACTTGGGATAGATTTGCACTGTGTTTTCTAACACAGTAGAATAATGTCTAGGAAATTCCTAAGTCCTTTTATCTCTTTACCTATCCCTCAGTTGACTTTTTCAACTAAGACAAGGAAACACTGTGCTCCAAAATCACATAACAGAGCAGTGACAGGTGAACTCTAGTTCCTGCTCACCCGAGGACCCAGGGGCACTTTGTTAGAATGTCATGACCATCTTATTTCAAGTGTATAAATTCTGGCTATGCTGGCATCTTTGAGGAACATAATCTTGTGAAACGGTTTAAAGATCTGGAAGAGACATGAAAAAGAATCACAAGTACAAATGTGTGTATTTTTGTGCTCAATATTTATGGCACTATTAGGTTGGGGTTTTAATCAAATTATATCAAAGATTTTCTAAGAATTGGTGGCTTTCTAGAAAGATTGGTTAGTATTGAACAAGAACTTTCTAATAACAACTTTGCTGTTAGAACCTAATATTGATTGTGCAGCTCATGGCCGAGCTGTCCACAGAACACACAGTAAAATGATATCCTCTCACCTAGTTTCTTTCACTTGCCGCATATTAGAGAACAGTTGCTGAAACAAGTGTCAGTGATCTACGGACTTGCTGAATGTATAGTTTATTTCCAGCTACACACACATTTATTTCATGTTGCCACTTGTAAGTACCAAGTTTGTGGCTGCTCTCCTCGAACATGCAGGACTTGCAAGTTATGCACACTGTTCTGATGTGGTTTTCATCTCCATAAATAAAATTGGTTTATGGCTTTGATAACAGGAAAGTAGACCCCTCAATAAAAAAATCTGAGCTCCTTTCTTCTTCTTATGGGCCAATACAGCACTTGGCTGCCTGCCTCTTAGCAGCCAAGCAATCAATCCCCTGCAGAAAAGACTTAGACCAATTTCACACTTGCTGTGTACTTAATAATTGGCCCAGTTCGTTCCAGTGTCAAAATTATTTATTTTCCCAAGATGATAATCTCCTTCCAGTAGTCCTAACATGTCACCTTGTGGCTTGTACTGGTTATGATTTTATATCTTCAAGAGAAAACATACTCAAGCATCAAATATAGAAAATCTGTAATTTCCCCTCTGGGTATTGATAAAATTAACTTGGGGAGTCAAGATTATTTTATTTTAACTGAGATTGCATTATTGGAGTTTATTTTTGAAATCTAAAACTATTTTCAACAAGCAAAATTAAGTTTCATCTCACTCAACTGTGAGTCACTTCATTTGACCTGAAATATAGCATTTTATTTTCAGATGTTTATGAAAAAGCAAAAAGAATAAATATATTGATTCATAGAAATGAGGTTGAATTTCCACTTTCTGATACAACAATCTTAGCCTTACAGATCTCATGCTGTATGAGAGCAATCCAAGTTCAATTTCTTTTTCTTACTCATGAGTTTGAACAACTGTCCCTTTATTCCAGTATATTCCTCAGTCTATGAGTATTTTGGACTTTGGGAATTGGTATAGTTTTTGCCCACTGTCTCCTGTTGTTGATATTCCACTTCCTTCTGTCACAGAAACAGACACTAGATCTCAGTTTCCGAAACTCAGAGTTAGCAATGTAGCATCAGCAGGTAAAATGTCTATAGTAATGTGCAGAATATTCAAAACTAGTTCTTAAAATCAGTAGAAGCCATTTACTTTGTAGATTTAGATTAGAGCTGTGACTGGGTCTTTTTGTCATGTGTCTCCAGGACTGAAGTGCTGCATGTCTAGTCATCCCCAAACATTGGGCCATCTCTGGCCCGCTCATAGATGGTGGGAGGTAGAGATTTTATTCAGTTTTATGCAACAGATGGATTCCCCAACAGGGAAACCTCCAGCTGAACCACTTCAGTGATCTTTGTACTATTTGCATCTTGTAAAGTAAACCTAGGCAGTTAGAAGTTTTCTGTGAAACAATTTGCAATGAAAGGCACATCACTGGTTCTTTGTAACAGGCTTCTTTTTCTTCATGATCCAAACTAAATCTAGTGCAAAGGAGGCAAAGCTTTGTCACTTGGGTTAAATAGCAAGTTGTTCAAGTACATATCTGGTGATCTGTCCTGCAAGAAACCACAAAGAAACAACAAACTTTTCTCTCATTCTGGTCTCTTGTTTTAAACAAATTGTATAACCTTCTAAGAGGTGAGGAATGTCAGACATAAGTACTCCCTACAGTTTATAGCACCAAGGATTTTGAAAAGTCATGCAAGTTTTCAGGTGTGTCTGTAGCAAAATTGCTATCCCACGTTTATCTACATTGCAGTGTGATGCTATAGTTGCTAAATTATTTAGAGTGGAAAATGTATGCATTCCTTGACTCTTTTGCTGGTGAGTAGGGTCAAAGACACAGACACCAAGTTAAGAAACAGTGCAATTTACTATTATGTAAAACTGCAAAGAGTCACAAAAGGATAAGCTAAGCAATGCACCCAACCATTACTATGAAAAAATGCCTACACTGATTAAGAAAGATACATCACCAGTTACCCCAATAAAGACACATCATCCAAGTCTAAAAGACATGAGCTGTGGGAAGCAGTCACAGCAAAGCACTGGAGAACCACGCCTGGTAACTGGGAACTCCTGCAGTGCATCCACTTTTGCAGGCCAGGAGCTCCCCCAGTTTGCTGTGATAGTAGCCCAGTTAAACAAACAAGCTGACATCATTCCTAATTTCATTCTGCTACCAGTTTTCTCCCAAAGCCTGGCCAGGGCTCAAGGAGTTGTCTTTGATCCTAGACCCCCCTAATTAGGCCAGATGTGGCCTTACCCGGTTTCTAGATATGGAAAGGTAAACCCATGTTTTGCCAATAAACAAACACATATAACAATACTTTGTTACTGAATTAATATATATACATAACATTTGGTTGGAAGGTTCATCTATAGGTCAACTTTGGCTCAGGGCCTGTTGTTCAGGCCTTAGTACTTCACTGACCTGGAGCACATGCGATTTAAATTCATTTCTACAAAGGGCAGTGGAATTAATGCACAGACAAGATGAACTTTCTGAGAAGAGAGTTGCTAATGAAAAATATTCCTGTTGTTTCAAGGAAAGTGATGACTGTCGCAAGCTCATTTGTATGTAATATTTTGTATTGCATAACATGTCTTTAAAATAGATTTTTGAGTTATAAGTTTTGAATGAGCTGCACAGATACCCATTTTAGTGATAACTTTCAGTGAATTCTGCTTCTGAAGCACTGCTAAGGTAAATTAGATATTGATTTCTGACAAAATGGAAGATTTGTCTCATTGCTGAATTTTGAATCTTACATATTAAATAAGAATTTGATAGCTGATGCTAAAACTTATTGTTCTGTTTGATATATCTGGAGTACTAAACTGAAAGATGCCATTGCACAAATGCTCAGTTTAAAAGCAAACAAACAACAACAAAAGCAGCATTGAATGCATTGGAGGGAATGCAATTAAATATAAAAAATTGAGGGTTTTTGCTCAACTTCCATGCCTGATCATGCAGCAGCAACCAAACAGAAAGATAACTTTGGTTTCACTAGAGATAATTGTTTAAATATTTAGTCATAATCCTGCTTACTTAAGATTTCTTTCTGATTTCACCCAAGATGCTTTGGCTTCCACAAGTGTGCAAAATGTATATTTATACCATCTTTCATGATCTCACTGTTGAGATGCTGTGAAGTCAAAGCATCATAATTACATGTTACTTTTCTTTTATATTATTTATAGTTCTTCAGAGAACATTTAAGCTTTTTTTAATGTCCATGTTTTTGTTGTGCCTTTTTTTAATTGAGCCTGACCCAAGGACAAAAAAATCCAATCTCATCTCACAAGACAGGGAATTTGCAAATCCTTCCGTCACGATTACTTATTAGGATTAATTGCCACAACTGTTTTCTTGTTGCCCTCCAATTTTCTCATTGCCCTACCTAATTTTTTTACAGTTTCCAGAGATGAGACAGAATGCTGCTCCTAGAATATTTTAGTCTTGTAAACACAGGTTATCACTGTGTTTTACACCCACTTGGCAACTAGTTTATTAGCATTAATACCAAGTTAAGTATAGTATTAATTGCAAGTTCCGTATACTGTACACAAGCATCATGTGTTTTTCTTTGTGCTTGACTGCATGCATCTTTCTTACCCTCAGTTCTGCTTCACTGTCACCCTTGAGTACCACTTGCATTTTTATGGGTTAGTTGACACAGGTATTTTTATGCCCTGTATTACAGACATGGCCAGGTACTATCAGGTCTGTCTGAAGCCAACAAGTCTGTATTGACTGTAGTTCTTTCCATTCCAGCTATGTGTGTATCTCATTGTTTTTCAGTTTTAAGTATTGCAGCTGATAATATAATTCTTGGAACAGTATGGCTTGCTACAAGCCAATTTTAGCCAAATTAACCATGCCATTTTAACCTGAGGGATTTTGAAGGAATTCCAATTGTTTCCATATTAAGTGTTGATACAGGAGATTGAGTTTAAGCCAAATGTGGTGAATGCTCCTCTTGTTTAATTCTGCCACAAGTCTTGTTTCAGATATTTATTGCAGTAAAGCTAAAAGTTAATCTTTTCATCATAAATGAGAACACGACACAGAGATTGGTTGCCCACTTTCAGGTCTTTTCTGCTGAGTAAGAGACCATGTCATGGCTTGGGTAGATGCAGATTGCACCAGCCCAAGGGCTTAGGTACAAACAGCTGTTTGCTCAATCAGCTCTGCTCTCCTGGAGGCTTGAGAGATGACTCTGAAGTGTTTCCTGGCTTGAATTTCCTTTTTGTCAAATCATTTTCTTGGGGTTAGTATAAGCAGTAAATTAATGACAGCTGTGATTGGCACTGTCTGTGTTCACTTACACAGGCGGATTCCTCACTGGCTGACATTGTTCACTTGCTGCATGGCTGTGACTGAAAGCAACATATTAAATTATTTGTTGCTATATGTCTGTCATCTGCAAATCTCATTGTTAAACCAGGCTTCCTGATAAAGCAAGAGATATTTCTGAACCAAGAACTTCAAGAAATCAATTATTGATAGTTTAGGATGAACAATTTAAAAATTAAATATGTAGCAAAAAATGTATCTTTTTCTTCACTCCCTGGTATTTAACTTCTCTTTTAACATTAAAGTTATAAACCCTGTGTCAGAATATGTGATAAGATTCTGCTGAAAGTCACTAGCAATGGTATAACAATACTAAAATTATTTATGTCAAGAGACATAAAGTTAAATGAGCTAGACCTTGGGTTCAAAGAGATGAAGTTTTATGTAAATGAAAACAGATTTTTACTGACCACTAATCGTTTGCCTGTTTCCATCAAAACTACATTGCGTTTAATCAGTATGCTTCCTAATGCATGCATTTCTCCCTAAATAAGAAGCATATTTGTCATGAATATTTAAATTGGATTTTAAGTCGATGAAACTTAAATTTAAATAAAAAGTGAGGTGGTTTTTCAGGTTGAAAGTCAGCATCCTCAGATCCTATTCAAGAGTTGTAAATAAATTTTAAAATTAATGGTCTCCAGAGACTTTTTCTTAGCATTTGGGATTAAATGTCTTTAATTGCAAAAGGCTTAAACATAACTACAGTTAATGTAATGTTATCTGTACGTGAAAGTAAAGGTTTTGTTTCTTGTAACTAAATAAAACTACTAAAGAATAATACAGAAATGGAAAGAATACAGAGTATTTTAAATACAAAACATATATATAAGGTAATAAGTTACCAGGCATATTTTACACTTCTCACTGTAATCATTGAGTAGGATATGGAAGTAATTCTCTTTATACATAAATCTGTCATGATATATTCTTAAATTTGAATGCACATGTAATATAAACTTCAACTTTATTTCTGTAATTTCTATTCTCATCTCATAGATTTTTCCAGCTTGTTTGGTTTTTTATAGCAATAAAAAATGAATTGCATTTTCTACAGTGGCATGGGTATGGGCTAAGAAACCAGACTTGAATAAGAATTTTCCATTAATCTAAGAAAGAAATAACAGAGTTGTCTTAAGCCAAAAAAAAATCTAATGTTTGACTATTTTTTTAATTAATTGGACACTGTGAATCCTTCTTGTAAAACTGGGCACATGTAGAATCTCAGCACTCATATAACCTGCAGGTTATTTATCAGTTTATTGATAAATAATTTCATTCTTGCTAGCCATCTCTTTATTATTCAGACAGCTGTGCTCCAGTAATTTTCTGATTGATTGAAGATATTCACAATTCAGACTTTTTTCCTCTTTTGTTTCATATGTAGACAACTTCTGAGAGTAAACTGCACTTGATTTTATTACTTTGTTTTAAAGCAAGTGCAGGCAAGTGAAGCTTGAACTGCATATTTGAGTCAAGTAATATAAACCAAATAGATCAGTGTAGAAAAATTATCACTATTTTTTAATATGAATTCTTGAATAATTGTCACAGATCTTAAAACAGAAGGGTAATAGATGCACACATGACGTACATATAAATCTTCTTAGTCAGATGAAGTTCTACATTAACTTGAGCTCAGTACACATTCAGAAATGCCGGCCTGCTTCTTTTGGCAGAGTTTACCCTTTTTGGTGACAAGAGAAAAGGCAGGAAATACTTGAGTCAAGACTGCACTTAGAAGGTGAGAATTCTTGATATTTGACAGCAGTGGTGCCATTGTCAATTCTTCAAATACACACCATATATGTGTTGGACCAGGGTTTTGGAAGAGCACACCACAGGCAGTTTTACTTCCCTTTGGACCAGGTTTTCCCCACTGTCCTGGCAGCTGCCAGGATTGAAGCTGGCTTCTGGTACACTTCAGAGCATCAGTGTTTGAGCAGAGAGAACTGTCTACCTGAACCTGACAGCACCTTACTCAGATCTCTGTGGAAAAAAAGGCTTGTGTATGTTGATTCCTATGAATGTATATTACATGTACACAAACACACAGAAGTGAAGCATTTCATGCCATAAAGAGAAACCAGAGCACAAGGAAGCAAGGAGATGGCAAATGATGAGAAAGTAAATAATTTTCTCTTCTTTCGCAATTTATAGCGCAGCCTCTCCTAATTTACCCTGTCTTTTCATAGGAAGCAAGACAGACCACCAACAGCTCAAATTCCTGTGAATACTTGATGTTTTATGATATTTGAAGTGAAGCCCTTAATAAAACCCTGGTTCTGTTGAAGGTGATTTGACACTTATCATGGACTTGAATAAAGCCAGAGAGACACCCCTATTATTCCAAAAACAGAGCTATGTTTTCTTTGACCTTCAAGATTTATCTCAGATAAGCCAGCAGCAATGGAGTTGTATTGAAGATGTAGTACGGCTCATGATGTTCTTTAAACAAGCACAGAAGTACACGTGAGAAAGGCTGTCAGCAGGCTGGTTATCACTGCTTGTCACTGTCACAGAGGTTCTGCATTGCTGTTTAGTCACTGAGTCAGTTAAGTGTTGCCGAAAGATGAAAGATTGGATACAAATGATGTAAATGTTCATGAATAGACGCACTGTACTGTGATAGTGTCTGTCACTCAAATTCACAGGCTGTAGAAAATGTTATTCCTTGCTGGAGGAGCTTGGTTTCAGCAGTTTGAGGGACTTTCTCTTAAATGCTAGTGAATCCTAACAGACAAGATGAACTGAAAAGATGTTACCTCAGGAGAAGGTAGCAAACATGGGCAGGGATAAACATGGAGAGAGGTCATTCACACAACAGACAAAGGAGATCTAGAAAACCATGGAATTGAAGGCAGAATTCCCTGAGGCTTTAATGTAACCAGGGTTTCTCTCTTCATTCCTAATTCGGACACTTGCTACTTCCAAGTTTTTATGTGTACTCTCTTCTGCCTTGACTGGCCTTTCAGCAGTTTTGCCTTGATGAACTTCCTTGACACTGTTTGCTAAACTGACTTCAAGGGTTTTGATCAAGACTTGGCTTAACAAGGTGTAGAATGTAGCCTGTTTGCTGTTGAAATACTAGCTCTATAAGATTTATTAAAATTGTCTTTATTCAGTAATTATATTACCTCATATTTTTATAGGGAATTTCTCTCTTAAATTCTAAAGCATTTTACCTGTGAGACATCACTGCAGACTTGGACAAAACTAAACAGATTTCCTCCACTGACAAGAAGGATGGTATAAGAATCAGATAAGGAATGGCAATGGAGAAGTAGAAATGTTCTTGCATTCCTAGTCTTGAATAAAATCACTAGACTCCAGCTTTTGACTCATGGGTCTCCCACAATAAGAAAAAATAAACATATGTTCTTTACTTTTTACTTTACCAATTGGTTTCCAAAATACTTAACACATATTTAAGAAAGAGTCTCATTTTTGGTCTCAATTTTCTTTATTTTTGGTATTTAAAACAAATCAGAAACTACTCAGGAAAGCAGCCCTTCTGCATCAAGAGAACCCTAGCAAGTTTAAAGGCAAAGAAAAAAAATAGATTAAAACTATTTTCAGTCTTGAGAAAAGGAACATTAGGTTTCATAAAATGCTTCTTGTAAATGCACCTTCCCCATCCCCGTGACTGTAGTTTTTTTTCCTGTTGACTGACTTGCTGCAGTTGAGATGAGTATGAGGTGCCTACTGCAATCAGAACTTGCCATCTCGTGGCACGTTTTTGCATTACCACAGTTAAATATCCTAGAATCGGTTAACAATTTCTACATTCAAGAAAGTGTATATCGGCATTTGTAGCCCTCACTAAGCCATCTACCCCAGCCCCTCATTAGACAGTTAAAAATATAAAGGCGGACAGGTATTTACTGACGATTTATCAATCACGGCGTCCTAACTGAGGCCGAAATGATGGATAAATGATGCACCGGGACGAACCCCCTGCATCGCGCAGCTGGTGCTGCCCCCGGAACGCGCGGGACCCGGCCGGCGGGGAAGGGACAAAGGGAAATACGGACAAAAGGACAAACGGAACAACGGCCCCGAAGCTCCGGCGGCACCGCGGAGGCGGCAGTGAGGACGATACCAACCCGCTCCCGCTGTTACTCTTGGTCTTTCTCTCCTCTCCCTCTGCCGCGGTCCTTCGCCCTGTCCCGATCTCCCTCTCCCTCAGCCGTGCGGTACACACGCCGACAGCCGATCCCCGCTCCCGGGCGCAGCCACCGCTTCCCCGCCCCTCTGCGTCCGGCCGGGGTCTCGCTTCTGCTCTCTCGGCTCTGGCCGTTCTGGGGGCGGCGCTGCACGGGGGTCATTAGTGGCTGGGTCTGTAGCGGTCCCACGGCGCCTTGGCTGCAGAACCAAGCAAAGCACGGTTTCCTCTGCAGGCACCCAGGGGCCTGGGCTCCTCCCCTCCCCTTCTTTGACTTGCCTGATGATTACATTCTTTGGCCCACGTGCCAGGAGAAAAAGGCATGGTTTCTCTCCACCACTGGGTGGCTTTTTCCCTTGCATGGAACACTTGGGCCTTCCCCGGGGCCCCTGCCACCCTCTTGCAGGACCAGTGGCATTTTTCACAACACAAAGTTGGTAAACACGAGTCGCGTGCAGTCCAGGAGGCTACAAGGGCCCCCTTACAGCCTGACTCTGCAGGTGCCAGGGCTGCTCTGGGCTCAGCCAGGGCTCTGCTGAGGCTCAGCTCTGGGCAAGGCTGGGCCCACTCTCACCTCACATTGTCCTGGACAGCTCAA
>WBMZ01003999.1:0-25856 GCA_013400975.1 Atrichornis clamosus
GGGCCGCCCGGTGCCGGGGCCGCCATGCAGCGGGAGGTGGGCGCGCTGCCGCTGGCCCCCGCCCTGCGCGCTCGCCTCGCCGCCGCCGGCTTCCAGACGGCGCAGGAGCTGCTGGACACCGGCCCCTGCGGCCTGAGCAAAGGTACCGGCGGCCCTCCGCGGGATCTTCCGGTCCCTGCCCCGCTCCCCCTTCCCGGCCCCCCCCCGGACACCCGAGTGAGGCCTCCGGGAAACGGGCGCAGTCAATATGGAGTGACGTTCATGTGTGACTAAGTGAAAAAAAAAATAAAATAAGCGATTCTGGTAGAAGATTAGCTTACACTGAGTGATGGATGTAAATGGGATGCAGGAAAACGAAAGGATTCTGTTAGTCTCCTTCTTCTTCTTTCCCCAACTTCCCTCTTCTTTTTCCTATGTGATTTAAGCAAAATAAGCTTCTGTGAAGTCAGAAACTTGCCTTTTTCTAGAGGCCAAAATAAGGCTTGTGGTAAGGAGTGTGTCATGATTCCTCCCTGTGATGGTGGGCAGGCCCTGGCACAGGTTGCCCAGAGAGACTGTGGCTGCCACGTCCCTGGAAGTGTCCAAGGTTGGACGGGGCTTGGAGCAACCTTAGACAGTGAAAGGTGTCCCTGCCCGTAGCCGGGAGGGGGACTGGGTGGTCTTTAAGGCCTCTTGCAACCCAAACCAGTCTGGGATTTTGATTATCAGTTTTATTATCTATGACAATAAAAGTTTGAAAATCACATCATTAGTGTGCATGTTGTCCTGAGAGAGTGAATATGGATCATTCTGTGTCATGCTGCAGAATCAATCACTGTTTATAAAAATATGGTGGTGTTTCATGGTTTTGACTTTTCTAGAAATTGGAATCTCCAAGGAAGAGGCGCTGGAAGCGTTACAGGTGGTGAGGCAGGAATGCCACGGGGACGCAGCAAGGGCAGCTGGGGGATCAGGTGCCACCAGAAAGTGCACAGCCCTGGAGCTTTTGGAAGAAGAGCAAACCCAGGGCTTCATCATCACCTTCTGCTCAGCACTGGACAACATCCTGGGAGGAGGTGTGCAGCTGACAAAAATCACCGAGATCTGCGGAGCACCCGGTGTTGGGAAAACACAGCTGTGGTATTTTATTGTTCCATGACCTTTGTGCAACCAAGAATCAGCTATGAAAATGAGTCCATTTTTCTTGCTGTCGTGACTGCAATCCCTGATTCTTTTCCAGCATTATAAATATGATAATGGCTGTACCGCCCTCCCATCCCGTGTATCCCTCGTCAGAAATATCCCTCCAGGAGTGAGCTGGGAGAGCTCTGTGATGTAGCTATTTCTCTCTTTCCCTGTTTCCCATGGCAGTATGCAGCTGGCAGTGGACGTGCAGATCCCAGAGTGCTTCGGGGGTGTTGCTGGAGAAGCTGTGTTCATTGACACTGAGGGAAGTTTCATGGTAGACAGGGTGGTGGATATTGCAGCAGCCTGTGTTCAGCACTGCCACCTGATTGCTGAGGCTCAGCAAGAGGAAGGTACGTTGCTAAATTATTTCCTTCTGCCTGCTAGGCAGGGATGGAGTGAAACCAGTGTCTCGTGGGCCGCAGTGTTGCTTTTGGGGCTTGCAGCAGCAGGGCTGGCTTAGGGAGTGTTTGCTGACAGCCTTTTATTTCCGCCTGTACGGATCAAAGCCTGAATTGCATCTGTGTCTGGAGCAGACTGAGCTGGTCTACTTCAAAAATAATCATTTTTCTGTACGATGATTTGAGGGGGTTTTAGGTGTGTGGGATTTTGGTGTTTGCCCTTCCTCTCTTCCTTCCTTCAATTTTTTTTTAGCACCTTAATGATCAAATTTGCAGCAACACCCAAACACAACTCTGTTCAGCAGAACTGAGGGATTATGTGCTGCAGCACAGGAACAGGTGGGGAAAGAGAAGAGGAACAGTAGAATTTTTTGAGGCACTGTTGCTGCTGAAGGCCTGCATAGTAAAACTGTAGCTGGAATTCAGCTCCTCCATAAGGACAATGTAGCCAGGCTGGATTTAGTGAAGAGTTTTAGTCTCTAAGTCATCAGTCTGTTGGGGATATGGACACAACTTTTATGTTGTTCTTGGAGAAATTATGCACCAAACTTCTGTTTGAACTGAGTTACAAAGACACTGTATTGAATGAGCCACTGCCTGTATATTAAATGAAGGGTGATTAATAGTCCCTGATGTCCTCTGGTGGTGTTCTGGCTTGAAAATGATTTACTGGAGAAGTTCTTGTTTCAGAAATAAATTTTTCATTGTTGGAGCCCTCTCTTGGAGGCTCTGGTGTATCTGTGTGCAAATGCTGGGATAGCATCTGCTCACCACCTCCTTGACTTTCAAGCCAGATGGAAAGTATGTTTGCACACTCTTTACCTTGCCTGTTCTGTTTCTGGGGGCTTTGCTGTTGCTATGTGTGGAGGGCAGAGTTTGGAGGGATGATGAAAGTAACAATATGCTCGTACAGACTTCTGACTCATTTACTCATCTGTTTGTTTTGTTCTCAGATCATCAGAAAGCTTTGGAGACTTTCTCTCTGGAAAGTGTCCTCTCTCACATATATTACTTCCGTTGTCGTGACTACATAGAGCTTCTGGCCCAGGTCTACCTCCTCCCAGAATTCCTGTCAGAGCATTCCAAGGTAAGGGTTATTGCAGGCTTGTCAGAAGGTATCACTCATCTTCACACCAAAGATTTCTGTCTGTTACAGTAACAGGAGTAAACACCTTGGTACCTCGTCAGCTTGGCACTAAAATATTGGCTGAGGCCAGAGTACAAATGTAAAGCCTTCTGCTTGTTTGCTTTTTCATTCCCATCCCAATTACTCTTGAGAGTGATTTGCTTTTGCTCCCGCTGCTGCCATCATCCCGAATTTCCACTTGGAGGCGGGGACACTGGGTGTGTGCTGCCACACGTTCCATTTCTGTGAGCACTGAGCTGTGAATCGTCACAGAACTGCCCTGCACAGGAGCCTCTGAGCCAGGGGGGTGTGTGGGGACCATGAGGGTGGGCTCAGAAGGGCTTTGTGCCATTTTTTTTTTGGTCCTAGAAGATCACTGAGGACCAGAAGCATCCTGCACCATCCAGAAAGTGACTCTGCTCCTCCTTTCCAGTGCATCTTCTGTTGCTACAAGCAACCAGAGCCTGCAGCTTGACTCTTGGGTGGACTGCAGCCAGAAAGTTTGCTAGTACCTAATGTCTTAGAGAAATGCTATTGTAAGGCAGATTTTCACCACCTCCCCTCCAGATTTCTGGGTTCTGCTCTGCAGATCACTCCCTGTCAGGATTTGGGGAAAATGACTGTGCCTTGTTCTATCAGAGCACAAATCAGTGTTCAGTTAAGGTTGTCTTTTGCACATATTCCAGAATTTTTCATTTATAGAAGCTGCTGTGTTCTTGAAGAGGCAGATGGGAGTCTCACTTTTGCTTGGTGTAGTCTGGTATTTCCCTTTCCCTGCCAGGTACTAAGGGTGCCCTGTTGTGTTTGCTCTTGTGGAAAGTACATGGCTTCATTAGCACAGTTCCACTGGGCTGCAGCTCCCTGGTACCATCTGTGCTCATTATCTGTGCTTGGCCTGGAGCCTGAAGTACTGGAGGTTGCAGGAGAACCACAGGACCTTCTGCTGATTCCTTGGACGGGCCACAAGTGACTTGACAGATTGCTCATTGCAGCCCAGCTCTCATTAAAATTAGTCTGACCCCTCTGGAGCTGAGTCTGGGACCACAGGAAACCTCCAGATTTTATGGAGAGAGACAGAGGTGTAGAGATTTAGAGAGATGTGTAGTTAGAGATCCAAACGTGCGACTTGGAAATATGAATTAGTTTGAGATCTTGTTAATATGAGAAAGACTGATAGAAAATATTCTTGTCATAAAAAACCTAATTCTTCAAGGTCTGGTAGAGCCAAGCTGACATGGGAAAGGCAGGTGTTACCAAGATCTCCCTATGCAGCCTACTTTGAATACTTTTAAGTTTTCTTGTCTGCTGTCCTGAAACAAATACAACTGGGAGAAATTTAACTAAATTGCATCCTACCTGGACATACTCATGGTAGGCAAGGTGTATAACTGTGTGTGCATTCCTTTCTAGCATGAGTCATGTTTATATTGTTAAACTAATTGTTCTGAAAGTAAATTATGCATGAAGAAGATGTACAGTCTCATGGAAAAGAATTTGTAGGAAGGAGGGAAAATGAGAATACAGACAAACATCTCTTAATTCTAAAGTTCTGTTTAACTTCTCTTGCAAATTAAGGTTGGGGGTTTTTTTCATTTGGAAGCCCAGGACCATTTCACAGGGATGTTTTTGCAGGCTTTTATGTTCCAGTCACAAAGTGACTTCCCAGTAATGAGTTAAATCAGTAATGTAGAAAATCAGATTTTTTGTGTTGTTTCCAATTTGTTATCTTGTGCAGCAGTGCAAGAACTTGTAGATGTGAGTGACATCTGAACATGCAGGCACTGTAAGGCTATCCATCTCCCTCCTGTATTTCAAACTCGGGTCATCAAAACAGCCACAACAAATGAAGTTAGAATAAATCAAAATCCCAGACTAATGTTTACACAGTGTCTTGAGGGTGATGAGCCAGCAGCTGCATCGTGCTCTGACTTCAGCTAATGATTGCTACAAAAGAAATAATTCAGTGAAGCAAACGTCTTGAGGCAAGATAGATCCTCAGCCGCAGTTCAGTGTGTCTGGAATATCCTCAGGCATCTGTTAAACTCCATGTTTCCAAGACAGATCACTGATATGAGCTGAGTTATCTCAACAGTGGCTCCAGACAGCAGGTATTCTGATTTTGATTTGCATTTAATTTTTGAGGGGGAACGTGAAATAAATTACTTTTTGTGGAGAGTTGACTGAAGTACAATTCTGATGTTTCGTCAGTATTTTCTCCAGCTTCTCCTCTGCAGGGATTTCAGTCCAGCTTTGTTGTTTTGTATTCTGTACCTGTGGAGAAGTCAGGGAGCTGTGAGTGAGCTGTGAGGGAACATCTGGGAGGGCAGCTCTGTGCTGAGTTAACTAATGGGAGACCTCTGGCCTGGCTGGTACCTGTGCAAAATGCAGCCCTGGAGTGTTTGGAGCTGGAGGCTCTTCACCTGCACCTCTGTGAGGTGCTGATTGCCACTGGAATTGAGAGAAAAATAGATGTTGCTCACCTAAGTATGAAACAAAAGACAGCCATCACCTCCTATAAAACATTCCAGTGCACTTAAAAATAGGTCTTGCTGCTTTGTGCCATCTTTTAATGGGGTGGCAATGGCAGTCTTTTCTCTCTTCTCCCGCGTTTAGGTGCGGCTGGTGGTGATTGATGGCATTGCCTTTCCTTTCCGCCATGACTTCGAGGACCTGTCCCTTCGCACCAGGCTGTTGAATGGCCTGGCACAGCAGCTCATCATCATAGCAAACGACCACAAATCGGCAGTAAGTCCAGGGGCAGCCTTAAATCCCAAAAGGTGCTACTGTGGAACAAATGCCTTACAAAGAATGAAGCAAATGTGATTTGCTGTTGCCTCCGAATAGCAAAATAAAACCGCAGTAATGCCGTCTGCTTTTGTTCTTGCCAGTTTAGTTGGTAAATTTAGATGGATCACACAGGCCAAACTCCCCCTAGGCTTGCCAAAATTAAGTAAAATTTGCAGCACCAGCATCCCGTGGATCTTAATTAAGTGGTAGCATGTAATTTGTAGTGCTGTTTGCCATCATTTCTAATAGTTTGGTTGAACCAGGAACGCTCCTTTGGTGGCTTCACCTACAAAAATATATGAGAGCATTCAGCAGTTCCAACACAACTTTCCTAGGGAGGAAAACCACTTTATCTGTTGGTTTGACCTGCTCTCCTGGCATCCATGGAAACCCAGAGTTTCCTTCCTGGGCATTGTTTCTACGTCACTGACACCGGTCTGGAGGCAGCAGCAGCCAGCAGATGGCACTGGGAAGCTGCAGCTGTTCCAGAAGTTGTTTTGGAAGTCTGTGACAGCTCAGAGAAGCATTGTTCAGGAATTAGAGCTTCCACAGCCCTCAAAATGGTGCTTGTGCCTCTTAACAGTTTCCACGTACTTGTGACCTTGTCACCCACAACTCTCTGGGAAATTTGGCTTTTGTTCTGAGCTGCTAAAAATAGGGCTCTCCTTGTGCTTCCTCTGGTAGCTGTGAGGAGGGAAGAGCCCAGCATTCCAAAAGGGTGCCCTCACTGTTGTCCTGACATGAGCTGTGGAGCTCCTTCCTGCTGCCCTGGGTACCAGGGAGATGGATGCTCCAGGGCTGCTGGCTTTGCACAGCCTCTGCTTTTGTGAGAGCTTTCACTCAGCTTGGTACCTGGTGACCTTGAACAGCAGCAGCTGTCATTGGTTTTTGTCTTTTGTTGAGGGAACAATATAGAAATTACTTCTTCTGAACTAGGGAGCAGTTTGGTACAAACTTGCTAAATAAACCCTTGCAGAAGGAGTGATCAGTCAGAGCCTCAGGAGTGGTTTTGCTCGGGGTGGCCCTGTTGTTTGTGTCTGAGTTAGCTCCATGAGCAGGCTAAATCCAGCCTGCATGCCAGGGATTGCTTGTCAGGCAGCCTGGATGCTCTAATATGGTAGGAAGTCAGATCTTTTCGTTTCTAAAGCTGGACTCAGTGCAAGGGTGCCCAGCCCTTCTCCAGCAGGGAGGTGAGGAGCCTGTTTGGGGCTGTTACCTTCCACTTGTGATGAGTTTCTGCTCTGAGATGTGCAATAGATGTCTTGGGCTTCCAGCTGTGTCCGTATTTTAGGGTGTGCTCAGTGGAATTGTTTGCTCTTGTGCACTTCCCAGACTGCTCAGGCAAGAATCCTACGAGTGAATCAGACAATGGAAATCTCTAGGGGCTAGGATGGGTACAGTTTTTCATTTTTAATGAACTTTGCCATTAATATTGCTGGCTCTTTCCTGTCTCACCCACCCCCACTTCTACCAGGGATCTAACCTAGACTGTCTGTGAGCCTCCCACAAGTGATTTGGGCTGAGAAAACACTCCCCCGCTCTGTCTGTTCACTTCCATTCTGCTTTGTGTTGTACCCACTTGTGCATTTTTAGACTACAAGGCACAGAAATTCAGTTAATCACCAGGCTAATGCACGTTGTGAGCAGCACCACCAAGTTCCTACACCCCAGTGACTGAGAGCTCTCTCCTCATGGAGGGCCAGTGCAAGTCACGTGCATCTAAACACAGATCCAAACAGGATTCAGCACAAATGCTGTGGGGTAAAAAGTTGTGTGGAGTTTGCATCCCTTGGGAAGGGAGAAATTTAGGTTTCTTTAAAGTCTTGAATGAAAGAAATCTCCCATTCAAACCAAAAATACATTTTGCAGGGTTCTCTCAGTTTGTTTTGGAAAGATGAGGCACCTTTACAATTTCTTCTCATCAGCACAGTTGCCAAGAGTTTTGCCTGAGTAACTACTTCATCAGTAAAAGCTTTTTGGAGATTCCCTCTCTTTCCTCCCACCAGTGTGCTGCTTTTCAGGAGATTTTCTTATTTCTTTGCTTCTGTCTCCTCTTTCAGGTAGTTCTGACCAACCAAATGACAACAAGGATTGGACAAAGCCAGTCCACGCTGGTGCCTGCTCTAGGTAAGTGTTTATATTGTGACTTAAAACTTCGCGTCTGACTTGCTTTCCTTTGGCATCATGTGCAAAGAAAATGGAATTGCTGAGTCTCTGCACCGTGGCAGAATCCATGGTGGAAATACTAGACCCATCTGGAACTGCTGGCATTGTGGAGCTCCACAGTGGTGCTGATCTGTGGCAGCCTTGTGATTATAATTAGCAGCTATCAAATTTTATTGTAGATTGAAACATAGTGTGTAGATTAGACTCCTGGTTAGATTTATGAAAAGAGGTTACAAGTATGTTTAAAAGTCATGACACTTTCAGTTTGCAGGAACTCACAGGTTGAAAGTGGTGTTGGGTTTGGTTTTTTTTCTGCTAAAAGTGGGCCAAGTCAGCTTGAGTTATTTAAATAATAAGTAAACCTCTGATAAATCAAGTAAGTTAAACCAAAATTGGCTGGTGAATGAGCATCCAAAAAATGTACCTGGAGCAATAAACCTCTAGCAGGAAAGTGGTGAGGAGGAGGTTAAAGCACTCAAAAAAAGAACACAGCTTAATGGTTGCACACCCCAAACTAAGCTGCAATTTCCTAAATTCCCTGAGAACCATTCACTGCCTCTCCAAAACAGTTTAAATTGTTTATTTTCCCATTACCCTTGAACATGTTCCATTAATTATTTGCAAAGGCATTTCATATTTGCTGCATCACTGGAATTCTCTGCAGTTATGATGTAGAGGGAAGTTCTATGTGGGATCCTTAGGCACAGCCTGCCCAGAGCCAGGTTAAGTTTTTTTTTCCCAGGCTGCTCAATTTTGCCCTGTAATGAGCAGATACCTCATCCAGGCCCTTCTGCTGCAGTCACAGGGGAAAATAAAACAGTTCTGAAGTAGAGATTTCGACAAATTAAGGAAAGGTTCAGTGTTTAAATCTTAATTCAGGTTGTAACTTTGTGTTATTTTATGAGCCTCTTAAAGGGCACAAATTCTTGGTGCACAGGTTCATTTTCTGTGAGCTAAGTAATGATTCCCTTGCTCTGGAGAGGAGGGAGAAGGGGACAGTACAAAGGCAAAGATGTTCCCAGTGCCTGTACAGGCACTGAACCATTTGGCACAGATGTAGGGTAAAATGAACAAGCACAGACCATCTCCTCCAGGAATGGGAAGAATGTGGAATTTGGAGCTGTGCATGCAGACCCAGCTCCCAGGATCTGACCCTTTTTGTCAGTTTTGCCTCTTGCTCTCTGATGGATTATTTTTGGCAGCCTTTCTGGCTACAAACCCAATTAAAGCTAATAGAGTGTGTCTTTTTTCAGTAGCCAGCATTGTTTGGGAGCTGCTGTGTTTATTGAGTCACGGGGACAGTGAAGAATGTGAAGACATTCAGAGGAGGTTATAACTCAAAGATGTCCTGCTTTGTCCTGTGCATATTTTCTTTCACAAACATTTAATTTGACATGACCTCCTGCTGAGCTGACTGTGACTCTCCCCAGTGTGTGTGACCACACACTGTTGTTAAACTGAGTAGTGTGAACTCTTCCAAAAATGCAACTTTGTGCCAATGGGTAAACTATTTAAGCAAACGATTTTTATGCCCTGAAGAGATGTTATTTCAAAAGTCTCATCATAAAGGCTGAAGAACCTCCCGCTCCTCCGTGGTTGGTTGTAGCCAAAGGAAATGTTGAGGGAGGGGTCAACAGCAAACCCTCAAGTAAAATCAATCCATTCTATTGCCTCCACTAAGTAGGTTTTTTTTCCCCCCATTGATTGGTAAGCCTGAGAAACAGCTTTTTCTAAGATTTCATGAGAGCATTAATCTCTAAACTCTTACTCAGCTCTCGAACAGAAGGGAAGATCTTAATTATGAAAAAAAAAAGAGAAAGAAAAAAGCACAGATGCTGCAAGGTATTAAGTCAGGAGCTTTATGAAGGGGACAGCTTCCTTTCCCACTAGTGATAGCTAAGCTGGGTGTTCCTAGACATTTCTACTAAATATATTTAGAAAGGAGGTCAAATATTAATCTACAGGCAGTTCAACTCAGAAATATCTCATTTTACAACAGCATTTTTCACTCATATTCAATGCAGTTGGAAACCTGCTGGTGTGGAATTTGTAGCCGTTGTAAAATGTGTTTTGATCTCTGACTCAGAGCCATATCTGATAGCCAAAATCTTTAATCTCAACTTAGATATAGTGGAACAAGGTCTAGCAAGATGCCCAGAGGGTCTCGGTCTTTATTACATTGGGATCATTTTTTTTTCCCTTCTCTGTGCTCTAAATAAATACCAGAGCACAGGGGGCACGTGGGGAGGCCAGGGAGGGATGGACAGGAAAGAGCAGGTGAACAGGAGAGACTGGACTGGTTTAAAATGCAATCCATCTTTGGAGTGCTGACCTTCTCCTGGGATAAAGAGAGGAAAAAACCCAATAAAACTGTCTATACATTGACTGAGCTCAGGTCTGAACTGAAACAATAGGGCTGTTCCCCTGAAGCAGGAAAACCATCCAAACTTCCTCTCTTTCCACCACACCTGCTCCTTTGGTTGTGTTATTTTGCATTTTGCTGCCAGACTGCTTCAGGGGCCCTTAATACTTTAGTAATCATTGACTTTCTCCCAAAGCTGGTATCCCAAAGGGAGTGATGTTTGCTCATAATTATGCCTGAGAGACAGAATATTGCAATTTTGAAGTAGGATTTAGACCTACTCACTAGGCTTCTTCAGTAGTAATTAGACAAATCTTTTCTTCAAGCTCCCTCTGTTTTCAAGATTTGTCTAGCACCTGTCCTTTATTAGGCATCCATAAAATCTTTCTACAGATATGGAAGCATCACATCAAGATTTCTGTAAAGCACACTGTGGGTACAGAGGTTATTCCTTTTGTTGGTGTATTTGTTATGAAATCCTTCCATGTATGAGAAAGATGTGATTCATCACTGCAAGAAAGGCATCTTTGTTTTAATCATGGGGTGGGATTTTTTTATTTTTTTATTTTTTTAAGATTGATTTCAGTTCAGTTTGCTGCTGCTGCTGGTGGTGTAGGAGATAACTAAAATGTCATTTTGTGTCCCTCAGGAGAGAGCTGGGGACACGCTGCCACCGTCCGTTTAATCCTGCACTGGGACAGCAGTCAGAGGTAAGGGACAGAGGGAGGAACATCCACAGAATGACAACTGTGGCACTGGAGAATCTTTTCAAAGTGGCCACAGAGGCCGAGCAGGGGGTTGAATTTGGCTCCTGGCCTTGCTCTGCCACGTCCCAGGCTCCTCCCTCCCTCTGGGGTGCTGCTTTGTTTCTGACAAGATGCCATGGCTCATCAAAACACAACATCCTAATGTGGCAGTGGTCCAGGCACAAGGATTTAGGGTCTGGTGGCTAAGTAGAAACTTTCTTTTATTCTCTGCATTTTGCAAGATAGGTTTTGGGTTGGGTTTTTTCGAGCGTTTCGGAATGGTACAAAACTCTTTCCATTTTAATGTGAATTTATGCCATAGACTCGGTGCAAGTGCTGAGCTGGTGGGTTACAGGGTGATTTTTATGCTCCTTCAACAGTCTCATTATAAAGAACCTCCTGCTCCTCCATGGTTGGTTGTAGCCAAAGGAACTGTAATTTCTTGGAGTAGAATTTCTTCAATGTTTTTGTCTCCAGTCAGTACAAAAGCAGAGATACCAAAGAGGGCTTTAAAGCCACCTAGAGAGTGACCCTGGGGACAGGCTGTGGTGACCCTGAGCCTCGGGAGCAGCCACTGGACCCTTGTGCTTTGGAATGCAGCAGGATCCTGGGGGGCTGTGCAGATTCCAGGTTATGGTGACCTGCACTGATGGCCAGCACAGGGCTGAGCTGTGGAGGGTGGGCTGGCCCTTCCAAAAACAGTGGGAAATTCTGTCTATTGCAATGAGATCTCTGTTTCCTCCTTCTCTTTTCCCCCCTCTATATTGCAAGGTCATTTCTCTTTCCTGGGCAGTTAAATTTGTCCTGTGTGTAATATCAACATGCAGCAGCTTGAGATTACAGAGCTGTGCTTCAATTCCCTAATCTTTTGCAAACAGTGGGCAAAAATGCTGCTGGAATGTTGTTGTGCATAGTTTTGCTTGTTGAATTTGAAAGAGAAATGCAGTGACACTTTCTTGGGGAGTTTTGTTTTTAAATTCTAAGTTTGAAGGCATTGCAGAGTGATTACAGCAGGCTGTTTAATTTGGAATTAAATTAACATCACTGATTAGTTAACAGTCTTTTTAAGACAAGTTGCATCAACATAATGATTGCAGAGTGAACAAAAGTTAATTTTATATATGAAAAGAACTTCTTTCTCCTGCAACAGAGCTGGGAAGGCTGCAGATAAAAGTTCCAGAAAACAAGCCGAAGATAGACAAACGTGGCTTATTTACTGATCTAAATCTGCAGCTAACGTGGAGTGGGGCCTGCAGAAACTGCAATTCTGGTTACAACTGCAAAAGCAGAAATAGCTCAATGCTGTCTTATTTTTGCACAGACTGCCTAAACCTGATGATACACTGTAGTTTGTTGTTCTTGTTTTTTACATCAGGTTATTGAGGCACAAAGATCGTTCGAGAATCCATTTGCCTTTTGGGTTTTTTTAGTTTTTAAAATGTGCTTTGGCCAACTCTGGTACCTGTCTCCTTTCTCTCTACTACGGAAAACGTCAGAGCTTAATTCTAATGGTTCTTGTTGCTGGGAGGAAAGATGCTGTTGAGTCAGAGGCTCCAGCTGAGCTCTTGTGAAAGCCTGGCTTCTGCAGCTCCAGATTTGGGCAATTTTGTCAAGTATAACCCACCACTTCAGTGTTCTGAGGAATTCCCTGTGTAGCTAACATGAAGTGGCAGCGTTCCTCAGGCTGTAATTACGTGCTCTCTAATAGAATGGCACCTCAGGGAGGAAAAAACCCCCCCAAAAATAATTAACAGGATTTTTGGCAGGGTGTGTTGATACAGAGAGCAGAACACTTTCTAGACTGGCTTATGGAAGTGCAAGGTTTGGGGAGGTGGGCACGGTGCCGAGCAGCACTGGCTGAAAAACCCTTTGCTTTTGAGGGTTTGCAATTTTATATCTATATTATTCATTTACTGTATAACACAAATCAAGGTGTATTGCTTAGACTCTAAATGCACAAAATCAGGGAAGTTCCAGAGGAGGAATAAAAGGGAAACTATTTTCTCAAGGTTATGCTGTGTGTCAGTGGCAAGGGCAGGCTTAGAAATAGAACATCATCTTCTCCAGCCTCTGGGTTATATTGACAGGCTTGTGAAATCTCTGGAAAAAGCCTCCCTAGAACTATTGGAATTCTTGAGGGTCTCCCCCAGCTTTAAGAGGTCAATGAACAAATGATTAATGGAGTGGGGAAGAGTTGTGCTCGAAACCTTTTTTGTTTGCATTTTAGGAAAGTGACATTTGGAATTAATTCATAATGAATATTGTTCCAGAAATGTCATCAAATGCTGTGATGAAACAAGGCTAATTAATCATTCACTCTTTTTAGTAGGTCTAGATTGTGTTTGAGCTGACAGGTCATGTAAGGATGGGAATCCACAGTTTAAATGACCTATATGAAAATACATCCATAAGAATTCCACTGGTACCTGCCCCATGACTGTAGGAAAACTTGGGTCTGGTCACTGGGCTATTTGGAATTTTTATTACTGTATTCATTAATCATAATTACCTGTGGTTTTGTTTTACCAGGCTGGCAACGTTGTACAAATCCCCGAGTCAGAAGGAGTCGACCATAGCTTATCACATCACAGTGAGTATTCCTTTGGGGATGGAGATTCAGGGATGGGAGCACATTGTCAGCTGTAAAGGAGTTTTCAGACAAATCTGAGAATGGTCTTTGCTTTCTTAGTGTTGCTTTTCAGCTGCCTGCTGAAGGTAACCAGCCATACTGGGATTTCTCCAGGTTTATGGGTATTTTGCAGCTTTTCTCTTTAGAAAAGTGACCCAGCATTTAGTCCTCTCAGTGTTAAAATACTTTTGATTTCCAGATCAAACTTACAGGCAGCCTGTCCCCATCTGTTCTGGTGCTAGTGCTGCTTATTTTATCTGCCCTTGGTGTTAACTTTTGGCCTAAGTGCAATTCCCAGGAATGATCTGAGCCTGCATTTAGGGAGACCTGAAGAAGCCAGGCTGTTTTCTCCCTGCTCAGGAAGGTTGCTGTTTCTCAAGTGGCTCTCTGCATCTGTTCCAGCTGAGCTCATCTTTTTAGGATCAGGGTGACCTGGTATTCCAGAGGCCTCAGTGCCATAGGTATTTCCCCTTCTCTGCTCTATGTGTGGTGTAACCCACGTTGTATTTATCCCTTCCATCCTACAGTGACCCCACACCCAGCCAATACACACAGATTTTTCTCTTCTGTCACATTCATATAAGGAGCTTCCAGCTTATGGCTGGAGTCTTTATTCATCCCTAGTTAAATCCTGTGATTATTTCCTATTGTGGAGTGCTTAGATACATATTAATGAGAAGAGATGCTGTCTGAGCTGTATTTGGGTTTAAAAAGACCACACCACTTGACTTCACATCCTCAAATGTCAGATCCATAGGTACATGCCACAACTATTTGCTACATGTCCTCATGGAAACACGTTGCCATAGCATTTCCTGCAGATTCTAATGCTGCCATAAGATGAGATGCTCAAACTTTCAAACAGAAATCAGATTTAAAAATTTTTTTTTCCACTCCTGAACGTACTCACCTGGACAGAAGAAATACAGCAAATATCTACTCTTATAAAGACTGGAAGGGTAAGTGGGACTACATCCCAAGGTTGTTTGGATCACGTGATGTGAGTCCTTTTTCTCCAGCTGACAAACAGATGGATCTTATCTCAGACAGTTTAATTGCCTTTTCCTTTCAGTTTTATAAGCATCATAAAACAGCTATGCTCTCTTCTGTGTGAATGCACACAAGCTAGAAATACAGCTGAGAGTGAATCCTAATCAAAGATTAGTTAAAACTTGAGATTATCCCTGTGTTTTTTCCCTTAATCCTGATGAACTGCTTCAGCAGATGATTTCTTTAAGTAAAAAATGTATTATCCCCATTTCTTTCATGAAATTCAGGTCTGATAAGAGTCTGCTGTTAGCATTTCTCATTCCATAGTTAAACTGGAAGATGTAAATACATGTCCAAGGTATCCAAATCAGATCTATGTGTAACCAGCATACCAAAAAAAAAGATAATTAAAAAAAAATGCCTTAAGCCTCGATCCTTAAAACATTTGGACTTGTGCAAATGAGGTGCTTTGGTACCATTGGCAAAGTGTCTGTTCAGTGCCCCAGAGCTGATGAAATGTGTAAATTCATGACTGAGCTCTGGTTCTGTTTTATCCCTGTCCTTTCCAGCACACTGTCACCACTCTGAGGGGGCTGTGGAACTCCTCTCCCATGAAATCCTTTCTTCCACAGGCTGATAAGGATTCATTCTTAAACGCAGAGTATAGAAATGGAAGTCGATTTATGCACAAGGGAGCAAATAGCTCTGCTGATTCACCTGAATTTCCCAGGAATGTGACCTGATTATTTCAGAGTGAAAGGCAGAGGCCCAGGATCTAAATTCCTGGTAGGAATTGTCAGTGTTTCCCTGAACTGTGGAGGGTCTGCCAGGCTAGCAATGGAAACACTGCTCATAAAGCCTTTGCCACTGTGTAGACCCAGAGGACATTAAGGAACAGTTCCGAATGTCAGGACACTGAGCTTTGTCCTTGCTTCCAGTAGTCACCTCCTCACCATCTAAAACCCACTACCAAGCCTCAAAAATATACTGTAAATTCTTGTATTTTCGAGGTGCCATGCCCAGAAGGTGCCTGCCTGTAAGTAAGTGCAAGGCATCCATCCTGGGCAGGCTACTCTATCGTCTTCTGGCCCTTATAACCATTGGAATGCTTTCACTGGGAGTCAGCATTCTGGATTAAGTGGATACTTGGCTACAGATCCACTTTTATGCCTGAGGGAAATGGCAGAGATTAGATGCAAGCAGCAGTGAAACATTAAACTTGAAGACTCCCCATTATGCTCTTTAGAATAACACTTGAGTTGCTTATAAATAGCAGAGGGACTGCACAGATTCTGCCCTCGTGGCACCTCTTGCTGTTTGTTCCTTTAAAAACCCCGGGCTGGGTGAGGTGAGGCATTCAGAAATAGAAATTCAGGGGTGGGAGACTTAAGCAAGACATTTTGCTTGGGTTTGGGATTGATCTTGGTGTGGGACACCCTGGCATTTTGGGAGAGTCACGTCTGATGGTAATTCTGCCTGCTTTTTTCACACTGCTCCAACCCCAAATGTCAGCATTCCTGAAATGCTCTTGCCCCCACATTGTCCCTACCTGAGCATTTTGGATCACCAAAGCAATTCTGTGTTCTGATTAACGCCTTTTCCTCTCTAAGTCTGCACTGGGAGTGTTCACTGAGCTGTCAGCAGTGCTCTCTGCACAGCATTTGTCTGGAGATGGGAATTCAGGCAGTTGCAGGCTTCACACAACATCTCAGTATCTCCATCTGCATCCATGACATGTTTAACTAACTGACTTTGGAGATCTTTCATATTGTAGAATGGTTAAAAACTAAATTGTGAGCTACAGTAACAGAAAATATGAGTGTTACTAGGCCAGATAGATCACTTCAAGCACTCTCCTGAGTAGCAGCATGTAGTTTTCACTTCTACATTTAGTTTTTGGCAGTCAAAGGTTTTCATCCCATTGTGTCCCATAAATTACTATGCTGGAACAGTCTTTGCAGTCTAGAGACAGATTCAGCTCTGCTGTTCTCTTACAATGTCTCATTGATGTTTTCAGTTCATTAAGTAGGTACATGGAACAAAAATATCCTAGGTTGTAGAAATTCACAGTTTTGTTTCTGAAAATGACTGAGGCAATTAATCCAGTCATCTCCTTGCTTCTGTGGGAGCTGATGGATTTGTCTTTTGATTTATTTAAGCAGGCAACATAAGTTAATCTACAGAAAGGCAGTTCTTCATAGCCATAGGGGTGATTAGCAGTAAAATGAGAGTCAGAGCCTGGTTGGTGAAAATAAAATATCTTAAAAAAAACAAAATGAGGAGGCATTAGTTGGCACATGTGTTGAAAAGTTTGCAGTGCTGAGCTTAACCTGGTTCTGTGGCTGCTCATCTGAAATAAATGGCAGCAGAATTCCTTATTCTGATCTTCTGGGAACCAGCTACTCACGCTTGATATCCATACGATTTTCCTTACATCTCACAGTCCCATGGCTTCCGAGATGTGCAGCCTCCAGCTGTCACTCCAGATGCAGGAGGGGCTGAGGGGAACCCTCGGAAACGGCCACGGAGGGAGGAGGAAAAGCAGCAGGGACTCCAAAGTTGAATGTGAAAAACCTACAGAGCAGCAGGAGAGCAGGGGCAGAGTGGATCTGCAACCAAAGGCAGCCTGAGAGACTCTCAACATCAGCTCCTGCTCTGGACATTATTTTAACATTAAGACTGCAAAATGCAAATTTCTGTGGCAGAAAATTCCTTTGTGTATGGCAAAATTTTACTTTTATAATAAAAATCTATGTTTTCTATAACAAGTGGCTTCAGCTTTTTTTTGTTTTTTTCCTTGGGGGGTGAGTGTGGAGACTCCAGCTAGTTTTTACACTGGGTAAAAAGACAATGAAGTGAGGGCCTCTAGCACAGCACAGTTAATGACAGATGTCTGGATCAGTCATCTGGCTTTGTGTACCTGAATTTTAAGGAGGTTTGATGCAGCACCGTGCTCACCAGAGGCTCAGAGCGGGGCAGAGGCAGTGGGGCTGCTCCTAGGTGCTGGACGAGAAATGCAGGTTTCAATTCTACACCAGAGTGGGGCTTTAGCCCTCACCTGCTGCAAAGTCCTTGGGCAAGGACAATCAAAGCCCTGCTTTGAGCTTCTCATTTATCTTGTAGTGGCAACAACAGATGAAAGACTAGATCTGAAGGACAAAAGATTTCATCCAGCACGATCATTCTATGCTCCTATCTTAGTAAGGAGGAGTATTTTACCATGACTCAGGCTTGAACCAAACCTCTGCACAGCCCTTCCTTCCATGTTCTTCGTTTCAGACTGAGATGCTCTAATCAGGATCTCTTTTGTTCGTGGCTGTAATAAAGAGCAAACCCAGGCTTAGGCACCAGCAATATCAGCAGCTCCAGAGCCTAAACCAAAAGAATGAGTGTACACTGAAAGCACAGCAGCAGCATTTTGTCCTCTTTTTATTAAGAGGAAACAAATCGATAAGATTATTAGAGGAGAAGAAAGGTGCTGCACTGCAAAATAATAATTACTTCAATTATGAGAAGTGTTTGTACACATGCACAGAAATGACCCCTTTTGGCAGAGCACTCGGTAACGTTAGAGCTGAGGAAACTCAGCCAGCAGCTAAATGGAGAATTCAAGTTGTGGGAGTCACTATCTTTAATTTTTTATTTAGTATACACTAAACTGACTTTGCCTTGAAACAAAATTCAGTGCTGAATCTGAGTCATAAAATCTCTCTATTCAGAAAAGGCTGGAAAAAAAATTTTAAAAGGCAGTGGTTTTTGCATCATTATAGGGTTTAGATAAAAATTACATAATAAAATATTAAAAGGAAAAGTATTGAGTTGCCATGCAGGAAACTGGGCTGTGTCAAAATTTAAAAACTGTGAGTCAGGGAGAAGCTCTGAAGCAAGCAGCATGACATAGGGGAAGGGAGGCAGCAGGGATTTGTGACTCAGACAAACATTTCCATGCAGGAGACACAGGCAAACAAAAGGATCCTACCGCATGTGATGTCAGCAAGCGAAGGCTCCGTTTGGGAATCAAAGCTTCCTACGTATTGCAGTGCAGGAGGAGGGGGGAGCTGGCACCCAGCACTTGCCGACGTAGCCACGAGGAAAACCATCCATTAGGAATGTTGTAGCAATATTTTAAGAAGCTCTCCTGGTTCCTGGTGATAGCTGCTATCTGACGGGTTTGATAATTGTGGAAAAATCCATTTCTCCCCGTGTATTGTGTTCGGATTTAGTATCCTCCACACGTCCTTCCGTGTGTGAGGAGAGTAACGGCGTGGCTCCCATGGACTATTAATTTCAGCTGACTGTGGTTTTAATTTTGTTTGTAGTAGAGTAGCATCCAGAAGCCCCAGCTGAGATGCTGATCCTGTTATAACAAGATAAATCGTTTTGGCTGAGTAAATGTTAGATCTTCCAGTACTGCGGGCATCATTACTCAAATAAAAGAGATGCACAGTTACTGGTTAACAGTGGGAGCTACAAAATGTCCAGAGGAAACATTGGAGGCTCTCTATGCTGAGATTTTTTAATTTTTCCTCTTTTTTTTTTTTTTTTTTTTTTTTTTTTAAATTTTTTTTAAAAATTACCTCTTCAGACCAAAAATGAGAAAAGGGTTTTGTNCAGAACTGAGAGAAGGATCTGTTGGCGGAGACAAAATTAGATTAAATGAGCCAGATTTCGTTCTCAGCTGCTGGAGACAAGGAAGCAGTTCCAGGCTTAGAATTGCATATCAAGAAAAAATTTGACCGTTGCCTCACCAGTAAATCTTCCATGGCAAGTGGATTTTTTTCCACATGTGCCTGGAATTCTCTTGCATATTACAGCATCAGTGCACAACAGCGAGGGGCAGAAGAGAATTTTATTACTGCACAAAAAGTAAGATTCTAACTAGCCAACCTTATGGCACTGAATCAAAAAGAAAATGGGCTGCTTTGATTTGCTGCTTAAGTCCCAGTTTTCTGAAAGCCAAGAGTTTTAACTGTCATGCTGAGTTTGATTATTCCATTTCGTGGGGACGACATTTACTTGTGGTGTAGGAACTTATCTTGTCACCACAACAAGAATACAGATCCCACCACAGGCCTTGGCAACAGGCAAACACTGTGGCCACAGGATCGTTCTCAGGCCCTGGGTCCTGCTTTGAGACTCTTTAGTTTGGACAGGGAAAATAACAATTTATTTATTCCTGATTTGATGTGTTCTGCACCTTTTCCATTATGCAATACTGAGAAACCAGCTAGCCTCTAACTAGAACAAATTCAAGAAACGTGGAGAAGAAATAGCTTCACTGGAGGTATGAAGGTATAGCCAAGGTTCAAGTTAGGCAATCAGTCTCCTGTTGAAGTCAATTACAAAGTGATTGATTTATGTGGGAAAGAGATTCAGCCACTAACTTGTGTGTTGAACACAGAGCTGAGAAAAGTACATTTAAAATATAACAACCATTTTTCTGTTGAATTTCAGTTACTGTTCTGTTAGTTATTTTGGGGGGACTAAATTTAGAATCAGATTTATTCTCAGGTATTTCATGAATTAACAACACAGGTGAAATCCTTACTGCCTGCCTTTTGAACTCCACCCTTTTCCTGAACAAAAGAAGATAGGAAAGTTGGAAGGACAAGTCATCGTGCTCCAGTTTCTCCAAAGAGATTGTCTTTACCACACTCAGGATAATAATTATTTAGAAAGGCACATTAAGATGTGTTATACTGTTTTAACACATGCCAATTCTATATGAAATAGATGTGATTCAGTTTTGAAGTATGGCTTGGTGCTTTCTTGTCCTAAGACAGAGCACCTTGAGGGAAATGGAACAAACAGAGTGCTCACATCGCAGTAACACAAATTTTACAGCAGAGCACATATGGCAAATAATGCTTTTTTTACAGGGTGAGAACCAGGGAGGTCAGCCCGTGGTTCCCAAACCATTTCAAGCACGAGGGCCCTGCTAAGAGCTCGCCCAGGGTGCCTGGCTGTAGGGGAATGTGGAGCTGGCAGTGCTGGAGCAGCCTGCCCAGCCCTCCTCCACACCAGTCCCCTTGGCTCCAGCAGCCAGTGCCAGCTGCTCCCTGCTCCCGGGCTTCCCCTCTCCTGGCTCCCCGGGCTGTGTACTCAATGTCTTGTGGCTCCTGGCCACGGACTCATTTTGGATAATTAGGGTCAGGGGAGTTGGCTTCCCTTGGCTAGGGCAAGATTCCTGCATTAATGTTCTACACTGAAGAATGAAATCACCGGGAACTGGCCCCCTTCCCAGTACTGAATTTCACCCACAAATGCACCCACTGTTAAACTGTCAGCTCCTGTCTCGCTTCCCACAAGCAAGAAATATTCCTACAATATCCACTATCTATCTATTAGAGAGCCTGAGCTCTACACAGTTTTAACTCTATCTATGGAAATAATCAATGGTATTAAAATCAATAGTTCAAACATTATGCAAGCAGTAAAAATGTTAGATTATATGCCAAGAGAAGGTATAGAAAAGTGTGTATTTTACTAAGTCATCCTTCAGTAATTATAGCTAATACTGTTCATTTCATTACAAGAATTACTTGCCATTGATTTATACGGAGCCAAAGAAGCATCAGGATATTAAAAAAAAAAAATCACATTTCGGTTTCAAACAATGAGAAGGGGGAATGTTTAAAATATTTAGTAACATATATAGGAAAGTAAAAAAAGAAACTCTACAGACCTCAAGAAATGGTTCTAATTGGATCTGGATGCTTTTCTCAAAGGCCACAAAGATGCTGTGTGAATACTTGCTCAGTTTGGTATCTCACATTGCATTATTTTGGAGGTTGAAATTTCCGACACATATACTTTTCTAATACTCTTAATTTATTTAGTGTGAACCGCTGTAATTTTAGCAACAGTTACAACTACACTTACTTAGTAATTCTTTTTGTATCATACATGTTACTAAAATAAAATGTTTTGGACTAAAGAACAAGTTGTCTCCTTAGCAAGGAAATAATGTCTATTAAGTGCAGCATGTCAATATGAGATTGTAACACCTTTTTTTTTTAACTAGATAATCTGACTGCTTACTACACTTCTGACAGTAAATGTTATGGAATGCATCAATAAATCTCTTTAAAAGTTATTCATTCATTAATTTGTAAAATTAACACAGGTTTTTGTGGCTAAGTCATAGGATTTGAGGCTGTTAAAAGAAGTTAGAATCAGCTGCATACATTCTTTAAAGTCTGTGAGTCCTACCATTCTGTTTTATCTGTACTCTTACAGCACATAAATTACAAAAAAAAGTCTGGACACAACATTGGTTGGTTTCTGATACTCAAGGAAGCGGATGATTTTTAATTTTTGTTTAAGAGACGTTTCTGAGTAGGTGACTGTAAAATTCAAGGTCTTGTGACTGCAAAAGGATATCATAGCACCAGGAATCTAATCTGCAGTGAGATGTTGAACAAGCCATATAAAGTAAATCTGTGGAAGAACCAATACAATTTGTTATAAATCCCACTTAGGTACCTGCCTTAAACTTTTTTCTTGATTTAGGATGAACTTCACTCTCCACCCTCCAAAAGGGGAGAATATGCACACACTGTTAAACACCCAGATGAGAGCATCGATGAAGTTTAAGGGGTACACAGGTATTGTCTCCTCTGAGCAAAAGTGGACTTCAGGCTGAGGAATTCCAGGAGTGCTCCGCTCACACGGTGCTTGTTGGAAAGGTGCCGCAAGACGGGAAGTGCAGAGGAAGGGCCTGGCCCAGCACCACTGCCCTGGAGTCCACTGCTATCCAGCAGGCCCTCATCTCTGCTTAGCACTGAAAGGGAATTATGATAATGAGGAGTGACTGATTGCTGAAGTGGATCAGCCTTAGCAAGGAGATACCGGCCTGGGGCGTGCTGCTGGGATGAGCTCACTGACAACACCCAGAGCACATCCCTGAGTGCTCCGTGCTGCCCCCGGGCAGGGTCACACCTCGGCCTGTCACAGCTTCTAGGAGCTAACAAATGTTGCCTGTGCCTTTGTTAGCAGTAAACAAGGTGTCTGCTTTGACAGTGGCCTCTTCAGCCACTTTGGAGTCAGTTTTTTCAATATTTCTTTCTCCACACGCTTTTCTTTTCAAAATAGGCATGAACTAATATCCTGTTCCTCACTATTGCTATTCCAAGCACCCCCTTTCCTAAACAGGGGTCTGAATGGAAGACTGAAAATGGAATTTTCCTTTGGAATGGGACTGGAAATTTCCATGACAGCTGGAAGTGGGATTCAGGCCTGAAATCCTGTGTTTTGCAATGGATGGGGATATTTCAGAATAATCTTTGACTATTAATCTGGAAAAGCTGACTTGACCTCAAAAACTTTAAAAAAAAGTAGTAAGAGAAAGAAGGAGAGAGAAGGACTTTGGTGTTTAGGAACATCCCAATGCAGTACTTATTATGGCAAAGGAGCCACTAAAACTGTGGTGACAGAAGTTACTCAGCTTTCTAAAACTGCAGTTGAACAGACTGAACACAAGAAAATGAACTGGAGCTTGATGCAGCTTGTCAACAAGAGTCTTCTCACTGTCTTCCTTACAAATTCTTGCTGTCCTTAGTCTTAAGCAACTGGAATTATTAAAACAGAATATAGCTTCTAAAATTAATTCAGGTTTACTGCAAAAGCCCTACTTTTCAAAGAGATCACTTTGGAAAGGCAATCCATTTACCTCTGGATTTTTCCCACTAAACTCTTTTGTATGGTATCAGAACACATATCACAGGTATATTAAGTATTGTCAAAGCAGTCTTAATGTCCCTATATGTTTTCTATTTGTCAGCCCACAGGAATCCCTTCCAAATGTTACAAAAAATTGAAAAGCACTTCTTTTTGCCCTCCATACAATTCAGGTCACCTCCCCAAGGCCTGTTCAAATCCTGCTTATTTCTCAACAGCAAATGAGAAAGAGGAAGGCATCATTTTAAGGCTAAAATAAAACAGATTTCTTCCAACAACACTCTAAACCCTTTTTAAAAAAAATTGCAACATGATTAAGCTGAAAAGGATACAAACACCTGTGTTTCCTTCTCAAGTCAGGTGCAAGCCTTATCATCCATGTGACAATATGTTGCAATGATCTCAGACTCAAAATGTTGTGAATTGTGAGTTTATTCCATCCACCTCCCCTCATCCCACAGGAACCATTCACACTGCTGCTACCCAACCATCCAGAGTGCAGCCAGGCTTTCTAAATTTAGCTCCCAGAGTTCCTGAACACTCCAAACATTTCATAACAGCACCGAGCACGCTCTCAGAGATCAGTGGGCAGCACATTGTGCTTAGAGCTTCCTTTTCAGGGCAGCACCGAGGAGCAGGGTGGCTCCTTCAGCGGGAATTGCCCACCCCAGTGGCTCCATGGAGGGCAGGGCCAGCAGGTTGCTGCTGCCTGGCTCAGCCACCCAGACCGTTTGCTCCGCGTTCCAGCTTAATAGGGATGGTTTTGCACCTTTCCCTCCCAGAAACAAATGTCAGCGTGGCTTAGAGCCATCAGCTCTCTCTTTAATATCGAAGCAAAACAATCCTGGCTTGACCGCAGTGCCAAAAGTTGACAAAGTATCCTGAGCATGGGGTTCGACTCTATTTCATTTTAATTAGTGTCTCTTGCAACGAGACAAATGATGAAAAGCACATGGGGACTGCCAAGATGAATCAAGGACATCTGGTATCTTTAACATTTCAACATGAAACAGAGTAGGTATTACTCCCAGATACTCTTCTGTGCTGTTGGAAACAACTGAAATAATATAAAATTCACAAAATTTTTAGAAAAAGGCTATCTAAATGCTTTGAATCTTGTCTTGGATAGCTTTAATTGTTGTTTGTTATACAATATGAAGCTGATCTTGCACCTTGTTTAATTAGCTGTTACTTCCCTAAGACATTGTTACAATAGGAATTTTTAGAATTCAGATCATATTATCCTAAGATTATCTGGATTATGGTTTCTTAGAAACTCCAACTGCCTCTGGATTCCTACTGAAGACCAACTCATTATGAAGTTAAAACTGCTTTTTGATACTTGCATTGATATGCATCCTCCCGGGGCTTATGACTCACTGATGATGCAGTACACACAAACCTAAAAAAATAAAAACAAAATCCAGCAATGACATCGTCAGCTGCAACTGGGAGCTCTCTGCTCAAATAGAACTGCAGTGTTTCTTACTCTTCCAGCCCACCTGGCATTCCCAAATAAATGAGTGTTAAATTGAAAATATATAAATGGTATAAAGAAAAATATTGCTTAGAGAGATTCTTCCAGAAGAGATGTGATTTTCTGTCACTGTCGGCTGTGAAAGACTAAGACTAACTGTGACAATCACATTTTTAACTCTCAGGGCTTTTACATATTCGCAGGATTGCAATACGATCAGTCAATGCAGTTGCCGGAAAAATTCTAAAATTAGTTTGACTCTAAAATAATTCACCCAACAGAAGACAGATTTACAGGAGCACCTGATATGCAGAGGTAATTACTACAATGCAGAGAACAACAGGTTTCAGCTAGATACTGTCCTTGCCACAATACATAAAAATTTGAGAATATCTTTGCATTTGAGACTTGTGATTTGGCCATTTTTCAAGGTGTATCAGACATTAAGGACATCGTTCCCTCCCATGTGTACAAGCTATTTTAAATGTGTGGCAATTATACCTGTTCATTATTGGTATTTATGGACCTGATAGCTCTGAAAATAGCTTTTCAGCAGCATTGCATAAAACAAGCCAAAATGCCGTTTGCATATGAAAGACACTTATTAGACAGCAAGAGAATGTTAACTACAGTTTGTCTCCCACTCCCTGGTTATCTTTGAAGTTTGGTTTAGTGTAACATCTTCAGCTTCTCATGAGTTCTCCTTTGCCAGAACATGGAATGTGTAGATATTGTGTAATAAATAATTTATCATAGAATTATGGAATGGCTTGGGTTGGAAGGGACCTTAAAGATCAGCTCGTTACAACCCCCTGCCATGGGTAGGGATAGGGACACCTTCCACTATCCCAGGTTGCTCCAAGCCCCGTCCAGCCTGGCCTTGGACACTTCCAGGGATGGGGCAGCCACAGCTCCTCTGGGCAACCTCTGCCAGGGCCTCCCCACCCTCAGAGGAGGAATTTCTTCCTAACATCTATACTACACCTACCCTCTTTTCTTTTTAATGGCCAGTTCCCCTCACGCAAACCCGCTCTCCGAGGCTGTTCCCGGCCCCGGCCCGGGCCGAGGCTCGGCGGGGCAGCGGCGTCCCCGCACCGCGGGGTGAGCCCGGGCCGCCCCCCGCTCCCGCCCCGGCCCCGCGCACCCTCCGGCAGCCGCGGAGGCGCCGGCGGCGGCGGCGGAAGCTTCAGGGAAGCCCCGAAGGAGGCATGGATTAGGTAACAGGCGATGTGCGCTCAGGTTTCCTCCGGGTTCCTGTGAGGAACCTACGCGTCTGGCTGCCTTCGCATGACTCATCACAGCGGCGCGGCTCCCGCCGCTCCCGCTCCC
>WBMZ01004001.1:0-75310 GCA_013400975.1 Atrichornis clamosus
GACAAGAAGCCGCCGCCGGGGTCCGGGGGGCCGCTCAGCCGCCTGCGGGGCCGCCGCGGATCGGCCGACGCGGCGCCGCGGCCGCCCTGGACTGAGTCCGAGTTGCTGGCGCTGGAGACCGTCCGGCCCGAGCACGTCCTGGGGCTGTGCCGGGTGACGGAGAGTGAGTGCGGGCCGGGTACCCTCAGCGGCGGCGGCTCTGCTGGCCGGGCTGGCGGAACCGGGCCGGGCCCCTGGGGCGGGGAGCGGCAGGGGAAGCGCCGGGGAGGGCGCGCTTAGCCAGCGCTGTCCACGGGCGCGCGGGGTGCGCCCGTCGTCAGCTCCCTTACAACTTCCAGAAAGTTTGAGGTGTTTTGTGTTGTTTGTGATTTTTGATTTGTTTGAGGCTTTTTCTTCTGGTTTGTTTTTTTTTTTTCTCTGGGCTGCTGATATTTGCTTTTCTGTCCCAGTCCCATCCCGTTCTTGCTCTGGTACCTGGCATCTACCATGCCTTTGTTTCTTTTAGCCTTAATTTTGTCCTGCTTTCATGAAGCTGCTGCAAAACAACGAGCAGTACATATCTCATCGCACTGGGGCTAACAAAAAAGAAAATTCGTCCGGTAAGTGGTCAGAGGTGTTTTGAAATGTTACTATATTCTTCCTCTCTCTTCTAGATTATTTATGCAAACCTGAGGACAACATTTATAACATTGACTTCACCAGGTTTAAGATCCGGGACCTTGAAACTGGAACAGTACTGTTTGAAATTGCAAAGCCTTCTGCTTCAGGTACATCATGCAAACATTGCAAGGAGGATAGAGAGACTCAGTCCTGAGAGGTTGCAGTTCAGGACCTGTGCAAACCAAGCAAAAAGCCAAGCCTTTGATAGGTCCTGATGACTAAATTCCTCTTTCTTAACATAGGACTGAGTTTGTTTCTGCTGGGAAACTTGTCATAAAAATGGGATTGTTGTCAGGTGGGGGAGTACTATCAACTGCAAATCTTCCCTTTTTTGGACTAGTTATGGTAGAGATTAGTTCATGTGCATCGGCAGTTGTGAGGGGGGATATCCTGTGAGATTGAGGGGCTGCTCCAGTTCTGGAGCCACCAAGGCTGGGCCAACTGTCATAGCAAATCTTTTCTCTTTCATTTAGTGGCAGTATAAGTCTCAGACCAATTATTAAATATGTTTACATTAAGTACCTAAGCAGTAGGCAGCCTGTCCTGATACACCCACTAGCCAGTGTCACCTGACGTGTACACTCTGAGCAGAGTAACTCTAAGCTGGTGCATCTTCTAGAGCACGATGAAGAGGATGAAGATGAGAACAGTGAACTGGACGCCAGTGCAGGTCGCTTTGTTCGTTACCAGTTCACCCCAGCATTTCTCCGTCTTCGGACTGTTGGGGCAACGTGAGTATGAGTTCATGGGAAGAAGGGAGAATCGGATATTTACCAAGTGTTACTTGACGGTTTATAACAAAACTGAGTCAAAAACTAGAGAAAGCACATCTTACACTACAAATATCAAAGTCTCTCTTTCTGGAATGATTCGTTGGACTCTTGTGTAGCCTTGTGCCCAAGGCTCTGTTCTTCCCAATAGCGGTTTTTTTCCTATTTCTTCCATGCAGAGTGGAATTCACCGTGGGAGAAAAGCCAGTGTCAAACTTCCGAATGATTGAGAGACATTACTTCCGAGATCGCTTGCTGAAGAACTTTGACTTTGATTTTGGGTTTTGCATCCCCAGTAGCAGGAACACATGTGAACACATTTATGAATTCCCTCAGCTCTCAGAAGACCTTAGTAAGTACCTCCTTTGCCACACTGAGTGATGTTTTTTTTGTGTGTGTGCATCTGCTCATTCTCTCCCTTCCGTTGTGAAAGAGGTTGTGACTGGAATGGAGGGGACAGGAACAAACAGATACAGGTACCTGGTTAAGCAGTGTGTAATCTTGCCTGAATTACAGATTTGTGCTGCAAAGACTCCTCCTTTGAAAATGAAAGCCTAAGACAGCCTGTGCTAAGTCACAGGCTGCTAGAACTGATCAGAGTCACAGGATTGACATGCCTGATGCCTTGTGGTGTAGCCCACCTCTCAGGGAAGAGCCAGTTCTGCTCCAAGGCAGGAGTCTACCAAGATCCTGCAAATACACATTGGGCAGAGTATGTTTGACCTCAGAGGGTGGATAGGGCAGGAGCACAGGGACCCTTCTGGGGCTGCCTGGCTGCAGGGGAGGTGTGGGGTTTGCACCCCACCAGTATATGTGTGGGGAGTGTCAAAAACAAGCTGCTTCTGCTTGCAGTCATAATGGCTGCTTGGCACCGGTCGTGGCTCTGATAGTTTGTAAGGTCATTTTGAGTGAGGTTACTTGATTCCCCCTCTGTTTACTTTTCACAGCACTTGCCCTGTGAGTAGGAAGAAAGGAGAGGGCAGGTCGCAGCCTTTGAAGTGTGCTCAGCAGATCAGTTTGCTTCTCTTCCTTGGGTAGGGCAGAGCATCAGCCGGGTAAATCCAGTGGAGGCTCCTATTTTTCCTGACTGTGGCAGGCTATTGAATGTAATGGAGCTTTCTCTTTCGCAGTCCGTCTGATGGTTGAGAACCCGTACGAGACGCGCTCAGACAGCTTTTACTTTGTGGACAACAAGTTGATTATGCACAACAAGGCCGACTATGCTTACAATGGAGGACAGTAATCATTCTGTCTGCTGGATGCTGTGATGCTGTTAGCCATTCCAGATGTGCAGGAGTGGACTAGAGTTGCTGTCTCGTGCAACAAGGCTTCTTGCGAAACTTCTTCTCCGTGCACGAGGCTGAGAACATGAAGCAAAGATGATGGCTCCGGAAAGGAAATCTCCCTGCAACACCTCTCTATCTGACACTCAGCGTATCCTGCCTCTCCTTCTCTGTTCCTGGCTACCTTCTGATACCTTGGTTAGGTCAGGGATCAGAGGCACTCTCAGACAATTCTTGCTCTTAGTCTTTATAGTTTAGTGCTTCTGATGTTTCACCTCTTGGGTGAATATCCTTTTTTAACAGGTCAGATTGTTTGTGCTAAGCTGTTTCCTAGAAGGAAAATCTTAACCCCTTCATGTAGCCAGTGATGCCTGAAGAGCAGATCTCTTGTTCAGTTTGATAGATCATCTCTTTAGTGTGCAGTGGTTTAGTTTGTGACATGGCTGACACTGCTTTTTAGGGTGCATCCCCATATTCTCCAGTGGGAAAGAGACTAATTCAGCTTCTAAGCAGAGCAGGAGTATTCCATCTGCCTCTGGGGGCCTGAGCTGCCTCGAAGAACATTTAATCCTGTGTTTTGCCAGAGATTTCACTACAGATATAAGATAGGGGAAAAAAGGGGGTGTCACTGATAGCATTTCTGTTTGAGCTTTTGTGAGCAAATTGTTGCATTTTGGAGCTCAGGGGTCAACCTTAGAGCTGAAGTTAATCTCACTATATTTACCATTTCTCCTTCTTCCCTTTGTGTAGGATTTTTGGCTCTTGCTACAGAATGTATTGCTTTTTAGGTGGACAGCACATTGTCAACCTGGGGCGGAGCGGAGGTGTCAGTCTAGTGGGGCTTAGAGGAAGTAGAGAGAATGTGTAAAACCACTTGAAAAAGGAGTAGGAAGCAGAGCTTCCTAGGCTTCAGTCTGTACTTGTAAACCCGACTGGTCTGTCAGAGGTGCTGTGAGGAGCACCAGCTCATTTGCTTTGTTTCAGTGGAGGTATTAGGAGCTAAAAGCTTCCTGAGTCAGTTCACTCAGTGTTACGGAGTGGGGTCCTTGGGAAGTGAGAATGTACATGGTTTTCTTTTTAATTGTTCTCATCACTGTTTTGCCTACTCAGCTGCTTATGTGTGGTCTAGGAAGTTGTGCTGCCGAGGTAGATAGTGCGAGACCGGAGGGTGTGTTCCACAGCTGTGTTTGGGATCTGGTGATGGGAGATAGTATCATGCAGTGGGAAGAGGAGACTTGTGTCTTACCAGTAGCCATGCTGGGGCCCAGCTCCCAACTGTGCAAAATCTCAGCTGTCAAAATCCTTTTTTTGACAGTTTTGCTGGCTTTCGACACTGGCTCTTTTCCTGTTCTCATACTGGGCTGGTCAGTTGTGTCACTTGCTAGGGGAATTAGGTTGTGTCTAGACTAGAGACCTTTCCTAATATTAGTTCTGTTTGTTCTTGAGACAGTTAAAACCTAAATCCTCGGTGGTTACCTGTTAAGTAAGATTCAGTGCAGTTTATGTTTTAGTAGGATTGAATGGGATGGGTGTCATAGCCTAGAGCCTGTTAATGCATAGACAGCGACAGGAAACCACTGCCTTTACCTCCAGATTAGTGAAAGTAACTTCGGTGTGGAAGATCAGCTGGCATCAGAGTAAGCAATGAGAGTGTGTGGGGTGGCAGCCATGAAAGAATCTCCAGCTCTTGGGAAGATAGTTAATTATGATTAACCACAACAAATGACCTGTTCTGGGTGGAGCATTAATCATGAACAACCACAACAAATGTCTTGGGAATGTGGAGAGGCAAGGTCTGTGTGATTGAAAGATGAAGAACAGTTCTGCTACCATTGATCCCCTGCAGCATCTCCACAGGCACTTAAGCAATCTTGTTTAGGAATTTCGGGATTAGTTAAAGCTGCTGGTGAGGTAGAGCTTGACATGCTTCTTGCAGTGAACGCCTTCAGCAGGCCTTGTGCTGTCCTGCTGAGGTGGGAAGCGTTTGCTTTGCTGTAAGTTACTCACCACAAGGCAGAACTGCCTGGAAATGTGTCTTTCATCCTGAAGTGTTCAGAAATAGTGTCTGAAGAGCCTACTAGCTATTCCCTGGCAAATTTTAGCATATTGAGCTGAATTTTGTATGTAGTATAAATCCAGGTGCCTTTAAACGTTACTTTTATCACATTTTCTATATGAAGCAACCTCCCGCTTCTCTTACGAGTGTGATGCTTCCCATCTGTTTTCTCTGTCTCTGTGTAAAGGTTCCTCAAAGGCAGATGGGCCCGTGGCCAGGGCGGGCGGACACAGGCGGGGGCGCGCACGGGGAAATGGGGGCGCGCACGGTGCGCGCGCGCCATCTAGCGGCTGCTGGCGGCAGGAGCGCGCTGCCGGGTGGTAGGGGCTGTAGGAAAAGGGAATTCCCGTCCTTGGCCATCAGCAGAGACGAGGAAACAGCATTGAAGCGGTTGCTTTCACTCTGGTGAATGTATCAGCTATTCAGCAATAAAAAGGAGAACTGGAGAAAAACCGGGAGACTCGCAGGCAGCAGTAGCACCCCGCGATTTTTAGCTGAATTTGTTTGCTTTGCTAAATCAGAAGGTCTTTGCCCTAAAAGCATGCTGCAGGAAAAAGAAAGTCCCTACAGGAGGGGAACCCAGCACTGAAAAAGTTGATTGTAATCCAGAAAGTCAGGGATTTCCAAACTCCTGCCCCTACTTTAGTGGCTTCCCTAGGGTTCCTTTTCTCTTAGGTGTTTTCCATAAAGCCTCTCTTCTTTGTGGCAGGGATGATGTCTTTGGTAAACATGGTTTAGTAGACCAATTTCCTTCTGGAGTGTGTGCTCTGGTGCTTTAATGATGGGTCAAAGCTACTCATACCAGTAAGCTTGGAAGAAACTCAAGGTGGATGGTCAGTCCTAGCCACGTGCTGCAGGCAAAGGAGATACTTTCTGTGTCAGCTGGAGTTTGTGCAAGGGAGAAGGTATTTATACAGACAGCTGCTCTCAGGTTGTGTGCTGAGTTGGAAAGAGAAAAGAGTTGGGATCATACTGAGTTCTGCTCTTACAAAAGGACCAAACCCACAAACTCACGGTATGTTTTCTCAGTATTTGTCCTCTTAGTACCAGGACCTCTTTTTCACATTTTTGAGGCAAATGCTTGACGCATGCCAGCAAGCTTCCTGGAGAACTATTTTCATAACTTGAGTGTGGAACACATACCACACCTTGTGAAGGAAGGTCATCTCTTGTTGTATGGACTGGGTACTTCTGTCCTTGTCCTCTGTTTTTGGTAGGAAGTGTCTTCCTTTGTGTGTTTTCCTGAGGATTTTCCATGTCTCTCGTTGCAGAGAAGCAGCAGCCTCTTCTCTGGTGCTTGGGGGATGTTCATTCCACTTACCTAAGGGTTCAGGAAGAATAAAACAAGTGTTTAGGGGTCAGAAATGAAGGAGGAAGGTGGTAAATAACCAGTAAGGTCCGAATGTAGCAACTCTACTTCTCAGCTCTGTGTTTCATCACGTCCTCTTCAGCTGTTTCCCAGTCTTCTGCCCTGCTGTCCTGTGACATGGAGCTACTGTGCTACCCCAGGGCCTGGCTCACTGTCGGGTGTGACCCTCGGACTTGAACCCTGCTATCTCTTGTCTTTGCTGATGACAAGGCTAAGGGACAGCAGTCTGGTGGAGTCAGCATCTCTTCCTCTGCAGCAGCGGGAAAACGAACACCAGCAAACTCCCCTCTCCTCCTGCCTGGATCCCAGTGCTGTTACAGGACTCGTCTTTATCTCTCACAGTATGGCCTTGGGGCTGCTGGCACGTGGACTCCTCTGTGCTGTCCACCCCGGACTCTCCTCCCGTGGCCGCGGCAGCCCCGCGGGGCTGTCCTGGGGCCCCGGGGTGTTCGTGCGGCCCCCGGTGATGCTGTATTTGTACTCCCGTGATTTTGTCACCAGCGATAGGAATAAAGGACGTTCCTCCCTGTGCGCGGCGCCACTGAGGGCCGGGGCCGGGGGCGGGGAGAGGCTGTGCCGCCAGGGGGCGCCGCTGCGGCGCGTGCGCGTTGTGGGCTCCGCGCGCTCCCTCAGGCGGCGCGATGGCGGCGGCGGCGATGGCGGCGATCGTGGCTCGCGGCGGAGGCCCCCGGGGTGAGGGCGGCGGGAGCGGCCTCGCTCTGCCGCGGTTGCTCGGGAAGGCTGCGGGGCACGCGGGAGGGGCGGGAAAGGGTCGCGGCCTGCGCGGAAGGTGGCGCCCCGATGCTCTTCAGCGCCTGCCTGAGGCGGGTGCCCTCAGCCGCGGGGGTAGTGTTGCCCTTCAGCCGAGCCGCTGCTGCGGCCCCGGGACCGCGGGAAGGTGTCCCGGGCCGGGGGGACCTGCACAGCCCGTCCTGGGCTGGCTCCCGGGCCAGCTCCCACTCCTGACCCGGCGTGAAGGGCAGCGGCGACGCTGAGTCCTCTCCCCGCTTCCAGCGCTGGCCCTGCGGTGCTGCCGGCTGCACACCGTATACCAGAGCGCGGAGCTGCCCGAGACACACCAGATGCTGCGGCAGACGGTCCGGGACTTCGCTGAGAAGGAGCTGATGCCGCTGGCAGCGCAGCTGGACAAGGAGCACCGGTTCCCGGCCGAGCAGGTGGGTGCGAGGGTTGGGATGGCACAGCCGGAGGCCCCCTTCCCAGGGGGCGCCGCTGCTCTGGGAAAGGACCACCCGGGCTGAAGCAAAATGTACATCCAGCTCCGGTTTAGCAGAAAATTGAAGTTTAGACCAACTTGTTGCTCTGAATGCGGAGGTTGTAATTCCAACAGGGCATTTTTAGCTCTTCACCTTTACTTGTGTTTCTCTGTATCTGGCTTTAGTACCACTGAGTTTTCAGTTCTCTTACCGACTTACCTGGGGGTTGTAATACAACTGATTTATGAAATCAATTACATGCTTTTACAGATTGCACATAATGGTTTATGATGAGGAAACATAGATGAACTGACTGCATTTCAGATAGTTCAAAGAAGTGATCAGAAGATAGGAGGTGCATGCTGGTCATCCTCTGGGGCTGTGAACAAATTGAAATTTCAGCCAAACTTGTGATTTCTCTTGTGGAAAGACAGAGCAATGTATGTGTTGAGCAGTGAAATACAAAGCTCCAGGAAAATAGATCTTGTTATATTAGCCAAGAGGCTCCAAGCAAGCACTGTTGGAGGCATGAGAGTTTTGTCATACCCCTCTTTCTATTAAGGTATAAGGACAGTAGCCAGCAAAGTTACACTTACCCTAAGGAAAAAGATAACTTTTCATCTTACTGTTCTTCTCTGGGAATTTTACATTTGATATTGAGTCTTTTCACTTGTAAGTGTAGGGGGAAATTCAAAATGCAAACAAGTGTTTAATAAGATAAAGCAGCATACCTAAAATGAGTGGCTGTCTTGTTCATGCTCTGGATTTGATGTGAGGGTCTGGTGTTTTGGGTGCGCATACAGGAAGGAAATTATTTTTTTAAAAAGTCCTCCTGGTTCCTCTAAAAGCAAGCAGAGGCTGGTATCATAGTGATTTCTGCAATACCAAAAGCTTGACATCTTAAATAAAAAAACAAAGGAAAGCTTTTTCTCTTCTGTGTTGCAAAACATTAACAAGAGGGTTGCACTGAGAAAGACAATGATCTGCAGAGTTTATGGTTGCAAAGCAAGGGGTCTAGGTGGGGAGCTTGGGGTAGGACAATCTGGAATGTAACCAGCAATTAAATTATTTGGGAAGCAAGATCTGGCTTTAATAGGAATGAAAAGAATCACCTTGCACCACTGTTTTCTGTGGTCATTCACACTGTAAAATTCTTCCCTTGTGCAGTCCTAGGCTGAAGCTTAGCAGATGCAAAGGTAAAGTTCTGATGATTTTTATCAGCTAGATTTCCCATTGAGATACTTCTACTGACAGGAGACATGCAAGGGGAAAGCTTTGGTGGGAGGCTGAGGAGATGCTGGTAGAGCTCTGTTTCCCTATTTCACTTTGAAAAAGCTCCTCCTTTCCCAATACTGAAGAGAGTTCTCCAAGCAAGAGCCTAAATAACAGTGACTGTTTACAGCTCCTGCTGAAGTCACTGGGACCTGAGGATGCTTACCAGTTTGTTCAGATTTCCATTTCACCAGGAGTTGTGTGTGTATTTTCCTCTGGGTGTAGCCCTACCATGACGTGTCTTTCTCTCCATGTATCTATATGTATTTGCTGGCACACTGGTGGTGCAGAGGATGTGACCTCTCCATTCCCTGTGTGCAGGTGAAGAAGATGGGTGGCTTAGGGCTGCTGGCTATGGATGTACCGGAAAAGTACAAAGGAGCAGGCCTTGACTACCTGGCCTATTCCATCGCTGTGGAGGAGATCAGCAGGGGCTGCGCATCCACGGGCGTCATCGTCAGTGTCAATAACGTGAGTGTGAGGGTCAGGCACAGAGCTGAGGCTGGCAGCAGTGGCTTACTGGGGAGGGATGTCTGAGAGAAGTGGATCTGTTCCTGTGATGGGTTCTGGTGTGTTGGAGACCACATTAGAGAGTTACTGGATGGGTTGTACTTTCAAGAGGCACTAACAACACTAAATTCTTAAAGTCCCTGTATTTAGGGCCAATACTCAAGTTTGGCTCTGAAGAGCAGAAGCACAAGTGGATCGCTCCTTTCACCAGTGGAGAGAAAATTGGATGTTTTGCCCTCAGTGAACCAGGTGATGTGACTGTTACCATGCCTGTTGCAAAGAACATGGCATAGCTTCTTTCCTTGGTCAGGTTTAGAATGATCTTTAGGTCTTTGAAATTGGAACAGTTTGTAGAAAGGTGTTATTTAGCAGTTCTGTGTAAGTGAAGTCCCAGTACCCAGTGTATGAACTGCCATCCCATGGTCCCTGCTGAAAATGCTCATTCCCTCTGTGAGCAGAGATTTGGACACCTCTTGCACACATGGGCCTTTCCCTGTCCTGTGGGAGGGACAGTGGTGACAGTACCACAGTTCAAGAGGTGCCGTGAGCTGATGGGCTGTGGACGCGATGGGTTTGCCCCCCAGTCTGTCACCGGTCACCTGAGGTTTGTTTGCTGATGTTTTGCTCAGGAAACGGCAGCGATGCGGGTGCAGCCTCCACTGCAGCGCACCTGGATGGGGACGAGTGGGTTCTGAATGGCACCAAGGCCTGGATCACCAATGCCTGGGACGCCTCAGCCACCGTGGTGTTTGCTACAACGGATAAATCCCTGAAGCACAAGGTGCGATAGTTTGTACCAGTCAGGAGAAAGGGGTGGGAGTGAAGGAGTTGTGGAGAAGCACTTTGCAATGGCTCTGGGACTCTGTTTTTAGAGCCATGCAGGCATTGAGCAGAGGAGGGGCAGATGTGCCCTGGATTTGTTCTGTCGCAGGTCTCCCCCACCTCTTTCTGGTAACCTGGACATGTGGTTTTATGTAAAATGGAGAAAGCCTGTTGGCAGCCAGGTAAGTGGGAAGGTGTCACCATTCCTAAGAGTTTGGGTCTTGTTGCAGGGCATTAGTGCGTTCCTGGTTCCCATGCCAACAGCTGGGCTGTCACTGGGGAAGAAAGAAGACAAGCTGGGAATCCGAGCCTCTTCCACTGCCAACCTGATATTTGAGGACTGCCGGATACCCAAGGCCAACCTCCTGGGGCAGCCAGGAATGGGCTTCAAAATTGCTATGGTAAGAGAGGGATCAGGATGCAGCTGTGGGTGTGTGCTTCCAAGCATACCATTTTGTAAACCATTTCCAGAGGCAGAGTCACTTCAGAGAGGACTGCTTGCGTAAGCTGTTGTGTCGTGTTAAACTGTTGGCCCTTCTTGCCAACATGGGAGGAATCATTCCCAGAGCTTGATGAATGGTTAATTTACACAGATCCGTGACAGCACTTCAATTGTGGTGGTTCTCAGCTGGAGGAATGCTGATGCCACTGGGGTGCTGTGTCAACAGGGGTGATAGGTTTTAATTACTCTCGTTTCCCAACTCTATTCCTCCAGTTCGTACCCATAGATAAAGGGAAAACATAGCCTTTTCCCTGAATACTGTAGCAGAGGAAAGTTGTCCTGGAGGCCCAGAACAACCTCTGGATGGCATTTCAAGGTGGATGACAGCTGAGTTATGGTAGGCATATGGCTTCTGAGGAGGAGCCAGGCAGCTGGGAACACCACTGTTCTCTGCAGTGAGGCATTGCCCCTTGGGAGTGGTCATTGCTCTCTGTAGGGGCAAAACACTTTGGCCTGATGTTTTGGGCTGAGCTCCCTGGACTAGAGCCCATTCCATTATGTCCAAAACTAAAAGTGGTTGGTGACTGACAGGTTCTTTTAAAGACCCTCAGCCCAGAACTGTGATGAAGGATATTCTCCCTGTGCTACAATTTCTTCCTGTGCACACCGGGGCAGAGCAGGTGTTTGAGCTAAATCAGGTTATTGACTGGATTCACTAATCAGTTTGAAAAATGCTTCCATGTGTGTCTTAATGATGAGGGCAAAAGATGAAAACTGACCAGATTTCCAAAGTAAAATCAGCTGCTGAGTGACAGAAGGGTTCTTTCCAGCCCCTTCCAGAGCAGATCCTTTTTCTTGTGCTGTTTCCTTTCTTTTGCACCCTTTTTTCCTCCCAGCTAATAAGCAACCCTCTCCTTTCTGCTTTCGTTCTTGTACTCCTGCCTTCTGTCCAAAGTGCCAGTACCTGTTACAGCTCTCTACTCCTGCATAACTGGGAACATTCTGAATCAAGGTCTCTGACCAGAGAATTCTAAGGCTACAGCAGCTTTCCAGCAACATCAGAAATGTGTGTGTACTATTTTTGATCAAGTATGACTTGACTTAAAACATGTATTTCATGTCTTTCTCAGCAAACTCTGGATGGAGGAAGGATTGGTATTGCTTCACAGGCTCTTGGAATAGCACAGGCAGCTCTGGACTGTGCTGTGGATTATGCTGAGAAGAGAATGGCCTTTGGGTCGCCCATCACAAAGCTCCAGGCAGTGCAGGTATGAGCTGGACACGGGGCAGTTCTGCAGGGTGCTGAAGCTGCTGAAAGGTCTGTGTGTGCTCTTGGGCGTGGCGTCAGGCACACAGTGTACTTTGTACTGTCTGGGATAAACAGGGTGGTAATTCTGTTTTCAAGCACTGTTAAAACTGATTGTTTGGACAGAGGCTCCTCTTCCAGCAGTACTGGCCCCAGGAGTGGGAAAATTCAGCTGCATCCCTTTGTGCACTTAGAGGCCTTGGACCAAAGGCAGTGTTTGTCATTGCAGTTCAAGCTGGCGGACATGGCTGTGGCCTTGGAGGGTGCGCGCCTGCTGACCTGGAGAGCTGCTATGCTGAAGGACAATGGGAAGCCCTTCACTAAGGTATTTCTGGCCCTGCATTTGTCCAGCAGTGACAGCGCAGGACACACACTCAAGGCCAGGGAACTGCACTCGTGGAGCGTTGCTGTGCTCAGCCCTGCCTGGCCAGCACTGCTGGGGTGTAGCCACCAGCAGTTCCTGGGCCTGCTGTCTACCCTCAGGCAGCCTGCTGAGCTCAGCACTAGTTGTAGCCGGGGAGAGAGGGGTGGCTGTTCTCAGCTGGCACCATCATCAGTCCTGTCTCTCTGCACAGCTGCTCTGTGAGCATTCAAGCTCCTTGTGCAGGTGAGGGGTTCCTTTTTTGTGACAGCTGCACCCTCAGTGATGTTTTCCTTCTCCAAAGGAAGCGGCGATGGCCAAACTGGCTGCATCAGAAGCTGCAACATCCATTGCTCATCAGGTAACTATGTCAGTTAACAACTCTGACATACAGCACACAGAAAGGAACTTTCAGTTGTGTCAGAAGTGCTTTGTGAAGATGGGATGGAATTTACTAATTTATTTTTTAAATTAACCAAGCAAGCAAGCAACCAACCCTGTGGCTGACGCCAGTTAGCACAGCCATCTTTCGGGGTTGTGGGGGAGTAGGAGGGTGGCAGGGATTTATACTGGCCTGTGGCAGCTGTATTATTAAAGTGGTCTGTGCCTGCTACTGTCCAGGGTAGTGGCAGTTTTGATCAGGGTCAGCAGTGTGAGAGAGAGTACAGGGGCAGTCAGTTGGCACCACTGCAGCTGGATCAGATCTTCTGTGCCCCAGTTGAGTGGTCCCTGTCCTTAATTAAAGCTTCTTCGCTGAACATGGATCACTAACTGAATCACCTGGTTACCTGTGAAGCAATTAATTGCCTCTCCGGGACATATATATCACTCTTACCCAGACCAAATCCTGCTTATTCCTGTGATTGCAAATGAGCTGCAGGCATCCCCATGTGTCCCACTCTCGCCGTTATGTTTGCAGTGGGCTCAGCTCTTTTTAAAGTGGCTCTGGCTGTGCGTGTGTGTCTGTGTCTGCCCACGTGTGCATTCTGTAGAAAACAAATTCTTGACCCCACTTTGTTTCTAACCTGCTGCCTTTGCTTCAGGCCATCCAGATCCTGGGTGGGATGGGCTACGTGACAGAGATGCCAGCAGAACGCCACTACCGTGATGCTCGGATCACCGAGATATATGAGGGGACGAGTGAGATCCAGAGACTGGTGATTGCAGGCCAACTGCTGAAGGCTTACCGAGGCTGAGGAAGCTGGCTCCAGCAACATACTGCCCTAAGTGCCTCATAATGGTGCACAACAGTGATGAAGCTTGACCCTCTTGAATGAGGCTAATGATGGAGGTTTTCCTCACCCATGAGTAACTGACTCTCTAGTTAAAATGTGCTCATTCTTCTTTGGACAAAGTATGGCACACAGAAGCCGGACTGAGGTTTGTAAGTGATGGCTATGAGTGCAGAAGAGAGGAAGCAACCTGTGCTTGTAGAGCAGTGTGGGGCTTTTCCTAAACTGGAGCAGTGGAATGGTTCGGTAGTGGCAAAATGACAGCAGTTGTCCTTGTGCACTTCCTGGCCACTGCCTGTTCTGCAAAATTTGTCACTACATGGCCCTGGATAACCAGTGCCAGAGTTAGCAGTGCTGAGTCATGACCCCTGTGCCTCTCTCCAGGTTGCTGGTCACATGTCTCTGCAAATCAGACTTCACTGGAGTTCAGGTGTGGGATGCAGCTGTGTGTGAGCTCCTAATGGGACACAGAGGTGATCCCTGTAGCAGGGCATTTCTCACTTCCAGCAGGCGAGGAGGCAGACAGGAGGACATGCAGGGACAATCTACACACAGAGGGCTCTGAGCACAGGCTGTTGTTGCTGTCTGTGTAGATGTGAAAGTATAGATCAGAAAGAGTCCCTCAATCTGGGCCAGCAGAGCCCAGCACCTGCTCACTCAGCTGCTCTGGGTTGTAGGGATAGAAGCAAAGGACAGCAAAGCTGTAGTGCCTGAGACTGATTATAAAACAAAATCAAAACAAACCAGCCACAACCCCCCTCTGCTCCCAAATCTGCTCTCAAATCCATCAACAGGAAAGGAAGTGCATGAAGGGGCAATAACAGCCTTTAATCTCTACAATGTGTTGGACAACAAGGAGGACATGAAGACATGACACACAAACCTCACCAGGAAGCTTTAGCAGTAGCACATCCTCAATCAGTGATCTTTGGTAAGACATTAACTTTTAGAAGAGTCAACAGCCACAGGAAAAGCTCTAAACTCAGGAAAAGAGGGAGAGGATTAAGACTACAGCCCGTAAGTTCCCACCCACCTCCTTGTCCAAACAAGTACACTAGAGGGAAATGGTTATTTTCTGTGGTGCCATTTATTTAGACTTGTGTGCAGAGAAGAGCAGGATTCTGTTACACATGAGAGAGCAGAGAAGACAAATAAAACCTGATTTTAAAGGACCACCACTCCCTCACCTTTCTTTTGTTTTAATGCAGATATGAATTTATTTAGAATATTTTCTTCAGTCACAAGATACAGGAGCAGAAGCCAGCAGGGCCTGCATCCAGCAGTGAGACCAGTTCTCAGTGATGTCAGTCATCCCTGTGCAGGGCGCTGGAGGGCAACAGCATGTTGGGACAAGGTCCTCAAGTGTTGAGTTTCTCCGTGCTGCTCTCTCAAATGTAAGGAGTGACAGGAATCACCCGGCAGTGCATTCAACATAAGTATTCCTGTAGGGAAAACTATTCCAATGATCGTGAGTGTGTTATAAATCATGGAAGGCTTCTCTGGATGAGAGGACAGCGAGACACTTTCCCAGCCCAATTCTGGCCTATGTCACCACTGTGATAGCTGAAGGCTCACTTTCATGATTGTGTGGGAAATGTTAATACTATTTTACACTTCTCCTTGCAGCCATTCAGCTAGAGCAGGAGCTGCAGGGACATGAGGACTTCAGGAATGCAGAGTTCCTGTTGAGCACTCATCTGCACTACCTGGTGTGCTGGGCTCTAGCTGAATCCCCAGTGACCCAGCACAGTCAGTCACTCTTCTGCCAACCTGTTTCCCCCCTCATGCAGCTGCTTCTCTTAGATCTGCCATGCTGTCAGCACTTGCTGACTGCTCCTCTTCACCCTCAGCCTCCCTCATTACCAGCTCTAATTGGCTGCAGCTTCTCTCCAGAGCAGAGGCTGTGACCACCTCAGCTGACAGAGAACACCTGGAGAACCTACAACCTGGATGTATCACAAAAAGAAAAACATGCAAAGGCTCTCAAAAGCTTTCTGAAAGTTTTTCCCTGCTGCCACAGGTTCAGAGAGAGCTCAGTGACCTGCAGCACTGCACTGGTCACAGCAGTGCTTTGCGGTAAAACAGCATGGTTACACACAAAGGCCCTGAGCTCCCAGGGCAAAGCAACAGCTTTTCTCAGAGCAGGATACTACAGACTTACTCCTTGCTGCTCCTGGCTGGGAGGACTTCATGTGACATGTGTGCGTCTGCTCTTCAGGGCTTTTGCAAAGGAGCTGCTGAAAGGGCAAAACAAAAACCAGTTTTGCAGCATTAAACCAGGAGCTCTTACCAAGCCACCCTCAGACAGCATGAACCCAGGTGGGGGCAGGGCTTGGCTCTCCTTGAAGAAAAGGGTCTGTTCAGAGGTAAAGCCACAACTTTTTCTATCAATTTACAAACTCAGCCAACATCGCAAAGTTGAGGCACTGAGAAGGGAAAATCAGGTTATACATAAATTAGAAACAAGTGGGGAAGGAGATAGGTCACTTTTCAAGGACAAAAGCTACATTTTTCAAGGACTTCTTAACCCTACAATGCTCTAAGGGTACATGAAACTGGTTACAAGGCATGAGGCTCAGTTACAGTAACTAGGAGTTACTTCCTGCCCCACCTTAGAACTGATAGCTTTTATATCACATAGAAAGCTTAAGAGTCTTCATGTGAGTTCCCAACAGACTAAAGGAAGAGATGAGCTGTTCTGAACCATCACAATTAAATACACAGAGGTGAGAAATACTTAACTCTTCCTGGGGAGCACAGACATGAGGCACATCCTTCTTGTCCTGTCCCTCACTAAGAATGAGGAGCTGCCTGGAGTCTGGAAGCATCTACCTCAGAGCACAGAGGAACAGGGCTCATCTCTCCCTTTCACACGATTAAAAAAAAAAACCACCAAAGTGCCATTTCAGCCTTCTATGTTTAAGTGAGAAGTTTTACAGGACTCAGCTAGAACTGCTCCAGTACTGCTTTCACATCCAAACAGTCTCCTCTACCAGTCTTCTGACAGCGTCAGTTATAAGAAAAAAAGGACCAATTTAATCTGATTTTAAATGAAATCATTATTTTGCCTAAGTTGAGAGCCCTCATTATCAACACTGTACCATTTCTAAGCTGACTCTTCCGAAAGACACAGCAGAAAACCAACTCCAGCCCTGTCAGCAGATTGGTACAGTACAGTTCTGGTCCATGCAGGACAACTGTGCTATAAGCATGCTCTAGTCTTACAACTTTTTTGCCAAACTTTTACCTCCTGCAAGAAGGCTTATTTTAGTCAATTATTAAAATACTTTTCTGACAACTTGCCAGAAGAAGGGACAGGTGGTTTGGCAGTCTCACTGCAGGACTTTGTGTCAAGTAATTCATTAAGTTCATCAAAGAAGGCATCAGCAACTGTACCAGACCCAACAGGGACAGGAACCCAGGCCCTACATAGTCTTCCAAAATTCACAGGACTCAGAGCAGCCTGTACAGCTTGATCCTCAAGCAGAGGAGATGTAGTAAAACTGTAGAGACAAGAACAAAAGGTCCGTCTATGCAGGGAGAGCCCACAACTGAGCAGCCAGGTAGGATCTGTTTCTAATCCCCCCTGCATGCTGAGGTGGTTTAAGGAGGTAGAGCTCTGGGACAATTCTTTGCAGCTTTAACTTAAAGCCTTGGGACAGCACTTTTTCATAGAATAGTTACACTTCAGTGAACCTCTGCAAAGCACCAAAACCCTTTCCCTGCCAGCAAAAGGGGGAGCAAACCCCATCCAGTCCAGTGTGAGCTCACCTGGGCAGGACTGGGACCGGGCAGCAGCACAACCTGGGGGGCTCAGATACGGTTCACTGAGGTCTCCTGGTGCAAGTCAGCAGGGCACAGGATGCAGGGAGGCAATACAGGTTAACAAGAAAGGCCAAGGTTCTCCTGGAAAGCTAAATTAATTCTCAGTATGTATTTATCAATTAGCACTTCTAGACCTTTCTCCAGAATTCTTCTAAGTATAGAAATCGTTCACAGGGACGCTTTCCAGGCAGGGCCTAAAAATGCCACTGCAAAACAGAGAAAGACCTCTTTAATCCCAGCGGAATTCCAAAGGAGGGAACTGCCACGAAGCTGACATGAAGCCTGAGCTGTGCACAGCTGTCAGGTGGGTGTAAGGGCTGGGCAGATAAAGCAGCAGCAAACTGGATCTGAAGTTGTTATTCCACTGCTTGGAACCTCTTGGCAAAACAAAAGGCACCAAAAAAGTCTTTTATTTGAATACCTCCTCAATATTTTATTCACCTTAGGTGTGAGGTGTATAGCTAAAAACTGATACCCTTCTGCTGTCCCAAGGAAGTCTGGGACCTAACTCCTCGTATGAACTTTGAAAAAGCAAATTTTTAGTGAAGAACTATTAATTTCATTAAGAAGTGACAGTTACCTGAGGATGAGCATTGCAGGCACATGATAGAAGGAGTGCTTTCAACTCTGGGAAAGATGTGAACTGTGGGTGTGTGAGAGAGAGAGAGAGAATAAAGTCGCCGGGTTCCCCCTGCCACACACAGCCACATTTGCTAAGTCCCAAGGCCCGCCCCAAAAAGGGCTGAGCTGTTTCTTACTGTTTCCTGGAATGTTCTGGCTGTCTTGAAGGTGTGTCCCAGCCAGCTCAGATGTGTCAGCCCCATCAGCCCCTCTGCCACCAGTGCCAGACCTGCCTGAGAACAGAGGAAGGGGTTAATTAATTAATTAATTACAGTGCACACATGTGGCTAGACAAAATTTCTTGCCATGCCCAATATGCTCTTCTTGTACCACCCACCAGTGCTGAGAGCATCAGGTGTTTCACCAAACCCCCCTTACCTGCTGTAAAGAAACTGGACCCAAAGTCATGTCACTGTTCAGTCAGAGGCACTCTCCAATATTCCTTTTTCTCCCAGCCCACTAATAGTTCCCAGCAGCTATCAGCTAACAAGAACTGTGAGCTGTCAGGAGAGTTCCCCAAACCCAGCTTGGCACAGAGCTTGAAAGGAAAAAAAATTAGTTACCTCAGGGAACCCTTTCAATCAGTAAAATAATAACTGGAACTGCTGGTTTAAAAAAAAAAATCCACATTTTAACAGGCTACAGATACAAAGCAGTCAACACACAAACTCCAACCAATCACAACAGTAAAGGACAGTTTTTCTTTTTTCCTTTTTTTTTTCTTTGAGGGGCAGGGGCATGGAAAAATACAGCACACTAATGAAACAAAATGCAAAAAATACAAAAAAATAGAAAATAGAAAAAATGTATTTACAAGTGATACATTACTATGATCAGAAAGCACAAAGACAATTGCCGCTATAATACATGCACTGGTCAAGAAGGAATTACTAAAAACCTGCAAGGGAGCTGTTTGTAAAAAAAGAAAATAAAAAAGGAGGAAAAAAAAAAAGAAAAAAGACACCCCCACCTCCTCCCCCCTCAGACACACAGGGCTGGGTTTGAACTTTTTTCTTCCCTAGTTTGCTACATTGATCAAATCAAATATCCCCTAAAGTCCATGGTACAACCAGTACAAATACTACACTTGGTTTTAAACTGCAGGTTCAGTTGTAGGAGGGGGGAAAAACAGCAGCTCATTGTAGATCCATATACATAAAGCCAGAGTAACTGCGCTACATGCTAAAAATTACAGCAAGCCCCTGTCTGCTACACAGCATGATCTTAGCAGGTTTTCCTTTTTATTTATTCATATATATATCTATATGTGTGTATATATATATGTATAAAAATCGTGCCCTTTTTCACTGCAATATGACATCTGGGTGGAAATGTAGCTTGTTACAACAAATTTTTATATGTATACTGCAAGAAGTCACTCAATGTCTGTGGATTTAATAAGTAACCTCACACCACAGGAAATATTTAATAAATCAAAAAAACCCAGTATTGTGACAGAAGACCTTCTGTCTCAGTTCTTTTCAAAACTGAAGTCCCACAGGAAACTGGTCCCAATGTCCACGAGGGGTTCTCTGAAGAAGCCTCAGTTTGCGTAACCGTTCTTGCTTTTAGTGTTCACAAGTTTTTGAACGACTTCAAGCCGTTTTTAGTTTCAAGTCTGTCTCTTCCTCGCTCACCAAGGTAATAGTCTGGTACTAATCCACCTGAGTGAGGAAAAGAGGAAAGTGGCTGCAGTTGCACAAAGGGTCCCCACTTCCACATCTGCAGGGAGATATGGAGTCACATGGAGCTCTGGGATTTTAGCTTTTGTTTCTTTCCCTCCTTCAATGTAAAGTCCTTTCATACAAGTCCCGTCATTGGTACCTTCCCAAGTACCAGCCAGTCCAGCTTTAGGAGACGACAAAGCCACAAGTTAAAGTGAAAAGGACCAAGGCAGAAGTTCAGGTCACTTCCTGTCTGTTCCATCATACTTCCAGGAAACGGGAGCTGCTGGACTTGGAGTGGAAAGGCTCAGACCACATGCGACGTAGATCGCCCTAGGCAGGGAAACAGTATAAGGACCGTGCCCTCAGAAACTCTGCTTAGAATTCAGATTTTAAAATGCACAGAATTGCAGACATGTCTTAGAGCAAATCTATTCTTCATCTGTTTTACAAATTACAATAAAGACAGCAAAAAGAAATCCCTTCCCTGTCAGGTCAGAATGTCTTATTTTTAGAGCAGATCTACCCAAAATGGGTTTCTGATGGGAAGGAGATAATTATGCAGGTGGAAAATCCTGCCATTTCTTATGTTCTGCTCTGCAGAGTGCTATATGTGTGCTTTAACAGCAGCGCTGGAACAGGAAAGGTAAATTTATACATTTCTGTTCAGAACAGGTGACCAGGAAAAGGCAAACAAGGCTCTGCCTCTCCAATCACTGTCCAAACTTTGTGCATGCCATATTTCATGACCAATTGGACAAGGACAAATTCACTTATTAAAACAGCATTTAATACGTCAGAATTTATTTATTTATAATTACTGGTACTTTATGTGCATAAATGATTTTCTGTTTCAGGAACTCATCAGTTGCTCAGTCCTCCAAAAAGAAGATTCACCTGACAGCAGTAGTCCCTCAGTTCTGGGCCAGGGCTGCCAGGGACAGACCTCATCCTCCTGAGAGCTGCTGCCCAGTGCAAGGACACTGACCCTGCTGCCAGCTGGCCCAGAGCTCCCTGCTGCCCATGTGTCATCCCCTCTTACCTTTAAATAGGCCATGGTGAGGAGTGGCAATAAAGTGAATGGTACCAAATAGAGCAGGGCAGGCTGGGCTGCCCGGTGAATACGAGAAGCTACTGTTGCAGTTAATAGACCTGTAAGAGAAAAAGTGACTATAAATATCTTCAGCTTGTGCATGGATGTTCTCAGCACTTCATGTATTGTGGCCCCTCACCATTCTGAGAAACAGGTGAGGAAAAGTTACTTCCCTGTGTTTTGCTCTCCCTGAATGCAATTGAAACAAACAAAACAGTGAAAAAAGCACTCTATTTTAATATTTGGCTGTGTTGAGCCACTTGCTCCAGTTTTGAATCTCAGACTAAGCCAAGAATAACAGACAAAATACAACAAAAGGTGAAGGGGGGAAGCTGATTGCACCACACTGAAGTGCTGCTCTTGAGACTGTTGGTCTGAGGCCCCTGGCCTGAGCAGTCGGGGCTGGGAAAGAGGGCTGCACACACCAGGAATGACTTTCCTGGACACTTGCCAATAGGGAACATAGGGGGAAAAGATGAGGTGCAGGGGAGGGAAGGCTATTGATAGGAAATGATCTTTCCTTTTCACCCTCAGATGGGCCACAGGAGGTTAGGATATGCACACACATGTCCTGACCTGAGGGAAAAGCCTGTTTTACACTAGGGAAGAAAGGACTGGCTACAGCAAATTATAAACAGCATTCCAGTTGTAACTATTGATGATTTTCTACATGTTCTACATGTACTACAAATGTCACAGGATCAGAATACAGAAATGCAGGAATTACCTAGATGAATTGCCTAAATGTACTATGCACAGCACAATTCATCTGGAAACTCCCATATTTTTCCCGTAACACAGGTATGAGCTATGTCACTTTCTATGCCAGTGAAACAAAGTGTAAGTGCTAACTAAAACACACTGATAATCTCTTTCATACTCTAAATAAAATACAACTACCAAAAAAAAAAAGACTACAGAAGGGCTTTTCTCCCTAGACCACGCCAATAAACGCAAAGAGAAGAGGATTTTAAAAAGGACATAACCAAGCATCCTCTTAAAGCCTCTTTACACTTGCTTTCATCGTCTTTTAAACCTACAATAATCCCATGTCTGCTCACTTAGGCAGCTCTTCATATTGAACTAATTACTCACCTACAAAATAGCCAATAAGTGTGCAGTGAAAGTAAGAGACCTTCTGCATACGCCCAGAGATGTTCCCTGGTCCTGGGGCACCACAGGAGTCACTGTTGGCTTGCTTTTTGTAGTTATCGTAACGCAGGACGAAGCAGAGCAGAAGCCCTGGCATCACAATATCTCCAATCCCCAGCATGGAGAAGTGGCTGCCTGTGGAACTAGAGAACAACTGGAATTGGGTTCATGCCCAAAACAAGATTACAAGCTCTAGACTCCTCCACTTTGGTTTTGAACTTCATTTGGCACATGCCCTCTTTCTACCGGCAAACTTGCACACAGCAGAACTTAATGCTAGCTAATGAGGTTTTCCTCAGTGATTTCCCCACCACCTCAGCTCAGCTTTACACAAACCCATTTGGGCAGCAATGACACGTTGCTCCAAACCAGTTTCCTTCTCCCAGTAATGAGAACAGCTTAAAGATGCTTTTGCCCTTACACTCAATGAACATCCATTGACTCAGTATTTCAGTCCTCTCTCTCTCTTCTCAGCACTGATGGCAGGGACCAGCTGGCCCTTTTATCTGACTGTTTAATTACCACTGATAGGTAGTGCACCTTCATCCCTGTGCACACAGATCTCATACAAGGCACTACAGCCATTCTGGATATTCAGACAAAATAGAAATCTACAGTCTCGCCAGATTCCCAGAAAAGAGCCAACTGTAAAGAAGATTAAGAACTAAAATTGTCATTATCTTAAATCCAAGATATTTTTCATGAAAATGGAGGCAAATTAAGCTATCACAAAGTTGACAAAGTGAACAATTTTGGTTTCATTGTTGCAGACAATCAACTTCTAATCTCTGTAATTTCAGCATCCCAACATTCTAAAGAAACAAGACTAGAGTAAATACGCCAACTAAACCTACTGCCTGACTGCTGCTGCACTGAGCTTACTGCCCCATCAGGCCTGGGCGTATCTGATCTGAGCCATGAGGGAACCCCTGGAGCAGGAGATGTGGAATCATCTCCCTCAAGCACTGCACCTGCCCGGTAAGCCATCCTTGCTTAGATCAGTTTCCAACCCCTTCCCAATCATCTGTAATTATGCAGTAATCCAGATTATTCTGATGTTATAATAAACCTCAGATCTTTTGCATTTGTGTGAGGCCACACTAGCAATCATCAGGCTGCAGAACTCACATAGATGTTGAAAAATGTATCCTGTTCTGAACAGGGCACCTTTTACCCAAATCAGGGTCATTTCTGCATGCTCTGAGTCAGCAGTGTGTCCAGTCCTCACTGCTTATTATATTCCTCTTCAGCGTGAAGAGGGAATGACTGAACAGGGAACTAAATTGATACTTTCCAACAGAATGAGTACTACTAAGTATATGGAGGGAAAATGTTTCTCATATAATACAGTAAAAGAAGATTTTACCTTGGGAATACAAGTTTACCAGGCAGTGACAGACGGGGAACATCTCTGCCCACATTTGGTCCCAGGTGAAGTTTCCGGGATAACACATCCAGGGGATTATCAGCTGGTTGTGTGGCCACTTTCACCATAACATTGCTGTTAAAGATGTAGGCAGAAAAAAACACCTACAGAGCAAAGAAATCAGAAATTACAAACTGCAGTTACAAAGCAACTCAAGCGGCATGTATTTTTGCTTTGTTTATTCAAGAAAATAGGATATTTTCCAAATTTTCCATATACATACATTGTATATATATGATGATAAAAGGCAAAATGTATTTCAGAAATTCAGATAGAGTTTTTCACACTATTAATTCTCAAGAATAACTGGCATATACTTTCTGATATCAAGATACTGATTAATACCTTGAGATCCTTTGGCAAAGAATCTGTCTGGACTACAAGCAGATAGTGTGGGATGACAAATGCAGATAACAGGGCCTTGAAAATAGGAGGAAGCTGGAGAACAGAGATGAGATGAGCACGGTGCTCACTCATAAATGGAACCAGGCAGCCCTTATCTCCAACAGGCTCTTATGCTACAGCCCATCCCACTGGAAAACTGCCTGGCTGCCAGAGCTGTCAGCGGGCGCTGCCCTGGATCAGTGCTCAGTGTTATGCAAAGGTAAAACAAACCCCTTTTGCTATTACAAAATACATTCTGTCAGCTTCTTTGTAGAAGTGCAATAAGATTTTATGCCAACCTCTCTGTCTGCAAGTCCATTTGCATTCCTGTTTTGCAGATTTCACTGCTAATCAGAAGCTGGCATGTGCACTCTGTGCCAGCGTGGATATGGCTTTGTGTGGATTGGAAATGCTTGTTCTGATCTTCAGCCAGCTTTCAAAATTTGAGGTTCAATTTCTTTTTTTTTAAATAATATCCAAAAATTGAAATAAACCAATAGTATTTCTGCTTTTGTCAAGTAATTAGCAATGAAATAATTCTGTATCCTGCTGTAGAATTCAGCGTCTCAGAATGGAGTGATGAAGTCAATCTTCTGGCTTTGCCAGATTTCATCAACTTCATACCAGTACAATTCATGTAAAACTGGCCCAAGGCCAATTACAAATCCAAAGGATAAAAACAGTTTTAGCAAAATCAAACCAAACACTTACCCAAAAGACATCATAAATTAGTAACCCAGAGAGCAGCAAGCAGGAAACCTTCAGGCTCGGCAGCCGAACAAAGGCTATCATTGCAACACACAGGCCCATAGCCAGAGCTACAAAATGCAAGACATCATTAGTTCATTAAAAATAGCAAAACAATCAGAAAAACATCAACCCCAAGCCAGGATCTCTCCTCCAAAACCCCTAAGAAACCTCTGCTTGCACCTGTGCAGCTCTGCATGCACTAGGATGACTGTCTACTATTTACAGACAATGAAATTCTTCTTACCAGGGTTAAGAGAAGACAAAATACATTCAGTAGCCAACTGCAAACATGTCCCCATGGAAGCAGAGATCCTGCTAGAGGCACAACTGCCCGTTCCACTCAACTTCCACCACCCACCACAAAGAAATTTTTCCATGTCTTGTGTCCTAGAGACTTCATCTCCCCTCTACAACCCTGACTACCCACTTTAAAACAGAAGCAACAAAACAACTTTGAATTCTTTGTGCCCCAAACACAAACCTCTACTTTTCCTCTATTAGGAGGTTTTCTGGCAAATGCATAAAATAAGTAAGATCCTTGACTCTTAATTCAGAAAGGGCACGGTTATGTGACTTGTCAGAACTTGGTCTGACAAAAACCCACTCAAACCACCTTCTGCCTGGGCAAGACTGTGCAGGACTGCCTTGAACGCCATGAAACATCATCATTTAGATATCCAAGGACTTCCCAATAACTAAAACGTGTGTGAAAGCTTAGCTACTAATAGGGAAAAAATAGGGATACGTTTTTTTCTAACCCCTCCCAGGGGTGAGTTTTCAGATCAATGAGCTGAACAACATGACACAGCTCAGATTTTCATTTTGTACCAAGGGAAATTTTGTCAGGGTAGAAAGGTAAGATGTTAAACCAAAACAAAAAATCCCAGTCATCACATTTGTGTCATTTCCTGCTTCTTTAAGTCCAGCCTCAGCTACCAAGGGTACTCAACTGATAATTGAATATATTTCAACTGGTTACAAGTAAATCCCCAAAGAGATACTTAAAATAAAAGAAATTTTTAAAAATCTTAAAAACCAAATCAGCTTTCATCTATGGTATCAGTCTATTTGCAAGGAATAATGGAGCCCTGTTGGGACCAGATTACAGTCAATCATGCAGACATTTGTCAACAAAATGTCTTCGTCTAACATGACACAGAATTTGTAAGAAGTTACAGTCCCATTTTGGCCAACTGGAACTGCAGGGAGAGCCAGTTCATTACGCACGTGCCCACCAGTGTGACAACTGGACTCGGCCAAAATGGACAAATGAACCTCTGGATTCTCAGGCTGTAATTATGGGATTGTGAAGCCACCTTACACTTGCATTTCACCTGAGAGCTGAGGAGATCTTCCAACAAAACACTAGGGAAACACATCCATAGAGATTCAAGGGAAAAACGTGCCCAGGCCTCCTGCATTGGCTGCCTGCAGTTCTCAAGGGCTGCATCCCAGCAACTCTGCCAAACCCACCTTATCTCTTGAGAACTCACAACCTTTAGCACAACACCAAGTGTCACAGCAGCCAGTTTGAACAAAGCAATGGAATTACTGAGATTAAAATGTACCCTAAATCATGCTGCACAACTGTAACCAGCTACAAAATGTAAGCAAATTATTGAGGTTTAAAGAATTTGACACAGCAAAGCAGCAAGAAAAAGAACTGCATTCAGTAATTCAATATAGCCCTCAGTTACAGACTTCCTCTGGCAGAAGAGCAAATACAAGGGAACAGACTGTCTTAAATCAAAGAGGTTTCTCTAAAGCCAGTGTTAATAATAGCTCAAGCAAGCCTATATTTAGGAGAGGATTTCCAGGTTATAATTAATGAGAAATGGAAATATTTTAACCAGTGTGAGTTTTATCTATTGTTCACACACTCCATTTCTCTCTCACTGAAATGAACACAGGCACACGCACAAGACACTTTCATCAAACTAAGCAAATACTGGGTAGAAAAGGAGATGGGAAAAATCCTTCAGCTGACAGTGAAATACACATGCTAATAATGACACAGTTTTGCAATTGCTTTAAGAAATACTGGTAAAATTAAAAAACAAGGGAAGCAAGAATGCCTGAGAGCAAGTATGGGTAATATGGGCCGAAGTGCAGTCAATGGGCTTCTTTAAATGGAAGCCAGCTTCCCTATCCAAGCTCATGGATAGTGTTGACAAGCAATATAAGGCAGATCTTCACTGAAATGTACTCCAAACCATTAAAAAAAATAGAGAGGAGAGAAAGAGAAAGAGAGGTAGAGCAGCCACACAAACAGCAGCTCTGGTTTGGAAGTGCTGTGCAATGGGTTAAGAAGCCTGGATAAGAAAGAACTAACTGAAAGAATTAACCGTCAATTAACGGAACAAATTAACTCCAGAGTCCCTGCAAGCACACTCCTTATTAAATAGGGATATCCTGAGTATTAACAATATTCTTGCATATGTGGTTAGACTCTCTGGCTGCTTTCCTGCCCTCCTGCACCCCAAGCAGATGAAAGCCCTGAGGTGCTGGTGTGTGGGGTCTGGTTTACAAAGCTCCTTGGAAGCTGGGGAGGCTTTAGCTTCCCCCACAGGCCACCAGTTGACCTTAGAAAGACACAGGTACTGAAGTTCTGATCTGATCAAAGTGTATTTTAAAGGGAGGGAATAACACAGGACCAGTTGCTGCAGCAGCTCACAGAGTATCCATGACTGTGCAGTTCACTCTGTAGCTACAGACATTCCATACATCTACAGCATTCCCGTTGTACATCTCCAGCTCTGGCCACTATTCAGGAAAGCTCTTACTTTAACCAGGCTTTACCAGGAGACAGTGACCATCCTTGGTGATTCTGTCATCGAGCAATCTGCTCAGAGAAATAAGCATTTCAAGACCTATAAATGTGCATCACCACATGCCAGAACAACCCCCCAGAGCCAACATCTGCTCACTCTGCCTGTAACACTTCCCTGCCTTTAGAAGCCATTCAACCAAGGGCTGTGCAGGTGGGGGCAGGGTAGGATTTGGGCAGTGAAGGCTGTTCCAGCAGGAACTGCGACACCTCAATTTTGTAAGGACTAGAAATTACCAAGAACTATTTCCCCTGTGTTTTCCTCAGCTCTCGAGCAGCAAAGCTCTCTCACAGAGAGACAATCAACTGCACAGCCCCAACCGCACACCCACGTTGCCACAAGTGCTGCCGCTCTGAAGGAACACCCGCCCCGCTCCTCCAGCCGCTCCTCCAGCCCCGCCCGGGCCACGTGCAGCACGGTCACAACATCTGGTTCGTTCCCTGCCGAAGGCCAAACAGAGCATCCTCCCCGGGCCGGGCACAGCCAGCAGCTGCCAGCGCTGCCTTAAGGACAGGAGTGCCCCACTTGGATACACGAGTGAGCAGTGCTGCTGCCCGCACTGCTGCCCGCACTGCTGCCCACACGGCCTCCGGACTCTCCAGGACTCAGCCGCAGAGAAGCAGAGGGTGAAGGCAGAGATGATGGGATCCCCCTGGCAAAAGCACAGTACGAGGAGTAAAGCTCCAGAGTCTGTTTCCCTGGCAAAGGCCAGTAAAAGCTGCTCCCTGTTCGATGTCACTGGCAAACACTGATTTAGCTGGATTTGAACAAATGACAGGAGAATCACCTATATAGTTCAAGCTCCCTTAATGTAAGCTACATAAAATACTTCAAAGCGAGACAGCAGCAACACAATTCAGTAAATCATAAAAAACCTCCAAGAGAAATAGAAGCCAGACACCACTCTGCACCAGCAGCTCAGAGCTCTGGAGATGAATTACCTCAAAGTCCACCATGTCAGACTGAAGCACTCCCAAAAATAACTATTTTTAACTAAATGCTTCTGCTGATATCTCAGTGTAGACAACTCTTCAGATTCTGCCACAATCCACACTTGACATTCCTTTTAGCTTTGCAGCTACTGCAGATCAAAAGTCACCCTTGATTTCATGGTGGGCTACTCGTCACAAAACAAACTTTGTCTGCATTTTTTTATTTAGTATCTGGTACTTTAGAAGTTATTTCCCTTCCATATAACAGGTGGGACTTTTAAAGCAGTTCAAAGCATGAATGAAGCGTAGTGCCCACATACAAAAGAAAGAATGAAGGTGCCATGAGAGGTTTCAGTACTAAGGACTTGCTCCTGCTACCACCTCATTTAGGAGGAGCTGGAAGCTGATGGGATGAATGTTTTCTATTGTAACAAACAATTTCGAGGGCAAGTAATGTTGTTCCAGCAGTTTTTCCTGAAGCAATCACAACCTCAGGGTGCCATTACACGATGTCCTAAGCCAATTTAGCTGTCTGACACTGCTGAGAAGCAGAGGTCCTGCTCCTGGCTACCCCTTCATGCCTTTGCTTTTATATCCACTCCATCCCCTCAGATCCCATCACGTTGCCACTTACCTTCTGCCAAATTTAGCACATACCTGACTGCACAATAATCCAATTCATCTCACTGCAGCAACAGAAAAATAGCCTGGCAAAACCCAAGTACGCTGCCATTCTGGTGAACTGAATCAGTTTACCATGTGATCAGGAGAGTGCCAGAGCTAGCACAAGAGATTTGGATGGCAGGAGGGGAGGAGAAAGGCTCCTTTTTGGAACAGTAACCAGTGAATTCAGTTCAACCACCATGAAAAAGCCTCAATAAATCACACCTTCAAGCCAACTGGCTGATTGCCAGTTTTGCCCATCTCACCACCCAAGGCAAGCATCACAGAGATCAAAGACAACCAGCTACTGTGAGCTGCCTCACAACAAATTATTTAAGCATCTGAAGCAGTAACAAGATGCACAGCAAGAATCAACCAGATTGTTAAGATCAAGCTATGAATCATAAACAACTACTGTCTCCACACATCTTTAACTCAATCTGGCCATTCACCCTACACCACACAGGTGTGGAATATCTTTCATGAGTGTTCTGGCATGTCCTTGGAAGCTTTTACAAACCAGAAAAACAGGTGTCCCAAGCACTCTGCTGGCATGTTCCTGGCAGCGGCTCTTTTCAGGCAGTCTGCCACACAACTCCGCAAGCCATTAATATTAGCAAATTTCACCCATCGTCACCAGGTGACTGATGTGTAAGAACAAGCACAAACCAGCAGTAAAAAGCCCTTAATTCACATACTCACCATCCATAAGGAGCCAGTGGCCGGTTAGGACCCAGATAAGGACAAGCATCACAGACAGAGAAAACGAGAGCAACTCAGCAGCAGTGAAACGCCCACAGCAGCCAAAGGAAATCCTAGAACAACACATAAACATCAGCTAGAAGACTTTATGTTTCCATTTAAAGAATAGAAGATGGACACTGTTGGAACAAGGCTCAACTGCTGATGAAAGATGCCAAGAACAACTGAAGGGAAGTTCCTTTGCCACAAGTAGGTACCAAAACAGCAACAAAATAAAAGCTTTCCTCACACTCAAATGCTGTGTGTCAAGCATGAACTGCAGAGATGGAAAAAACCCTGTAAATCTTGGCACCTCTCTTGAAATTGTTACCATGCTATTTCCTAGCACCACCTAAGATAGTGCTTTTAGCAACGTGAACTCCAATCACAAGGTTAAAAAACAAAATTAGTTTCAAAACATGGCATTAATAACTGTAATTTTTACTGGTGTAAGTACAGTCTCTGAAAGAGCCAGCATTAAAATCCAGAATCCAATGTTAACAAACATTAAAATCCAGTGCCAAATCCCAAACTCTGAAATCTCAGCCAAAATAAGCCAAACTTATTAAAAATCACTGTTGGGAAATCTAGTCCTCTGTAATGGTATTGCATTTCCCAGGCTGGCAAGTGCAAGTGACTTGCAGAAATTGTGCTTCCTACTTTCAAAGTGGAAACATGATGTTGGCACAAAAAATACGTACAAACATCAGCCACGAAGCCCTGAGGTTAATGCTCGTTAAAGAATTCTCATTAAAAGCAAGAAATACAACACACAAGAAGAGGAGCAAAGATTGCTCAAGTCCTTACTTGTTTTGAGGTGAGCAAGGCCGTGTTAAGTACTGGCACATCGGGAGCAGAAGGAAAGCAAAAGCTATTGTTGCAAGGACTACAAAAAGAAGAAAAGGTAATATTAGGACATTCAGACCTAATTTCTACAGTACACAAACAAGCTTCTCCAATTTGAAAAAGCTCTTGCAACAATGTCCTATTATCATATGCTCAGTGTTATTCCAGCACGAGCAGCTCAAGGCTCTGAGGTTTTCTTGCACCACAGTGAGCCTTCAGACTGAAATGAAATGAAAGCTCTCAAAGGAATGCAATGCCTCATCCCCAAACTCTAAAAAAAAATCTTAAATCTATTCACGATCACATCAGCAAGAAAAACAGTTTTCACATATTCTGAGTAAAAAAAATCTTACTACAAACTGGTTGCAACATTTTCTTAAAATTCTTCAACATACTACATAGACTAACTCAGCATAATAAAGGGGTTTTTCCACTTTTTGACTCATTTAGTAATTTTTTCCCCCATCTCACTCAAAACTCTTTGTTCGTTACTGGAGCACAGTACAACTTCAAGTAAGTTATAGCCAGTAGCTGGCAACTTCACTTTTTAAAAATACAAAGTACTTTAAGTTTTTGAAAACAGAATGATAAAAATACATAAATACCCAAACAGACTGTTTCCATAAACATTTTCTTTTTCAAGCAGCATACTTATCCCACCCACACATTTGTAAAAACGTTTAGTAACTGTTGGTATTTATAATCATTTTTCCTTCCAGTTTTTTTAAAAGACTGTTTAAGAGGCTGCAGCGCGAGGGCGTGGAGACAGACATGTCAGCAGCACACATCCAAACTGTGCAGCAAGAACAGACTGCAATGAAAATGGAACTCTTGAAACTTTTTGCATGCTGCAGTTCAGATCTTTGTGCTGTCCTCTACTTATTCCTTTAAAAATTGTCATTGCTGGTTTTCAAAAGGGATTTTTTTTTTCTCTTCTCAAATGAAGATGATGGGAAGGAATCAAACATTTTCTTTAGTACACAGTTTAAGTCAACTGGAGGAAAGAAATTCCTTTGGTCAAACCACATCTTTCCCTTCTGGTAGGAGGAAGATTTAAAACAAAACAAAACAAAAAAAAAGGAGAGCCGAAATAATCTAAAAAGAAAATTTAAGTGTCTGCATGCAAACAGCACCATGAAAACTCACAGTTTTATCAATATTTCAGAGGGGGGTGAGAAAACCAGAATGGGTAGGGAAAGAATGAACTGCGTGACAACTCTGCACACACTGAACTAAGAACCTTTTCAGAGGTGCTTGGCAGAGAACACTGCCCAGAAACCCTGTGCTCCTGCTGCTCAAAGTTCTGCCAGCCCTGCTCCCTACTCTGCCTCCACCACCATGGGATCAACCCTCTCTGCCCTTGGAATCTCTCCTCCTGCTTCCTCCCCTCCAGTTCTGCTCAGGAGGGAACCCTGTGCCTCCTGTCCTGGCGTCCCCACGCTGGTCTCGTTCAGAGTATGAGAGTTAAACTGCAACCACACCAATCCACAGAGCCCACCAGGACCTGCTCCCACCCTCACTCCTGACTGTTCAGGCTTCCATGCACAAGCCTCCCGTGCCCTCCAGCCTCAACACCGATGATTCAGTTGGGAATCCCTTGGCTTAACTCCTGGCTGCAGGCACATGCCAGCTCTTGGGCTCTACCCTCCACCAAGCACCAGGTCCTGGCCTTGGCTGCTTGCTGGACCTACCCTTGCTCCTGACTCTTCCCTGAAAGGCAAATTTCTGTGAGAGGAAGATTTAAGAAACCAGACATCAGCTGTAATTTAGCCCCCGCATCAGCCCCTACTACCTACAAACCAAGGATGTAAAATAGCACGACCTGAGCTTCAGGGAACAGAGGGACCAAGTTTCACGGCCCCGAGGTCCCAACTCCAGAGGATCCCCATCCTGCTGTAGAGCCTCTGAGGAAGCTTTGCATTTCAGAGGTTCTGGGCTTAATGACACCCTCTGATGCAAGCCCAAGGAAAAGCACAAAAGTACCATAAAACCAGGTTCAAGAATAAAGATACCCAAGAGCACTGACCCCCAATCCCCAGACACCTGCAACAAGCCCCAACAGGATCCTCTACTTACATACATAAATATGTTACAAATCTCAAAGTCATTTTGGAAATAAATGGACCAATAACCCTGGCAAACTGAAATTCCTCTTTTGTCATAAATCTTTCCTTATAATATCTTACATATTTGTGTGTATATATTCCCCTGATAATCCAGCATAGAATTTATCTGAAGTATTTTTTTTTAATAGGAAAGAACATATGTGTCATAGGTCAAAGTTATAAAAGGAGAATTCAACAGACCTCTACAGGAGGTAGAATTAGACAGGAGTCTCAAGACTAGAGATTTAAATTTCACCCATCAACATCAGCCCTGTTTAAGAGGCTGGAGAAGATGGACGGCTCAGGAGTTAAACCATGAGGGAAAAGCTTGCAGTGAAGTAGGAGAGGATGAGAGGTATTTAGGAGTTTAAAAATCTTCACAGACTCAGTATGTGGACTGAGTACAATTTTTAGAAACTGCTGTGTATCTGGAGCAATAGGAAGAATCTTGTTACTCTCAACAGCAGCTGGTCTCTTGAAGAATTGCAAGAAGGTCAAAAGGCCAAAATTTTCCAAAAAGCAAAGCCTTGGTATTTATTTCAGAGACAAAATGTAAATGATAAACAGGATTGGAGGATCTGCAAATTATTTGCAGGTAAGTTTCAATTTTGTTCTAAATTCAAGCAGTGCAAAAGCCTAATATTCAAATGCTAGTGAGACCAGAAATACCCATGAAACAGAAAAACAGCATAAAAGCAAAACCAAAATTAAACTAGGAAAGACGTCTCTGGACAGTATCCCCAGAGTTATTTTCCATAAAGTACTTGAATTATGAAATACCATGTACAGTTCTGAGCACTGATTTATAAACAAGTGAACTTCACACAAAATAATACATCTGGTATCTTTAAACCTCTGGCAATTTATAGTTCAGTAGGTTTAGCACATCTCTAAGTGGAAAATACTTCTCAAATAATACTTGTCACTTTATTTATAGCTACAGAGACATGAAAATACAACTGTGAAACCTGATGATTCTTTTTTTAATGTACTGTGACATGTATGATAATTCTTACCAACAATATTTAATTATATCAATACTTTCTGTTCTATTCCAAGTCTTATACAGAGAAGAAAACATAGTCACCTGCTGTGCATATTGTAAAGACGACCTGAACTGAGTCGAAGAAGAAGAACATAACCAGGAGAGACACCGACGCTCCGATCGGCAGGAACAACGCCTGGGTGGAATCGATGGTTTGAATACCTGCAGGACAAAGAAGTGACAGTGAGCTGGTGTTTCTTACCACACACACGGGAGGGCTCTGACAGCACATTCCATTCCAGTGCTGGTGCAACAGACATTTCCTTGGTGCTCTCAGAAGCAGGCACAGGTGCCTGTGCAGAAATGCTCCAGCTGTGTGTGCACAGCAACAGCCCCGTGCTGCAGAACCCAAGAACTGAAAGTTCAATGTTCTCTCGTGCCGTGGATAGAACTGTTTAGAACGAATAACAAGTTGTGAAAATTAACATTATCTAGGGATTAGAATCACTTTACACTGAGACACATAAATGTCTTGAACTGAGATTATGAAAGGTTTCTTTAACCTCTCAACACAAGGTGAAAAGCCTGACCAGTGTTAGGCTGACCCAGGTCATGCAAAGGGTGCCACGGCTTCAAATTCCACTTGGGTGAAGGCCACCAAGCACTTAAATTGCATCACAGGTTGCAATCACCAGATAACATCAAGTGTAACAATAAAGGGCAGTTTTCAAAAAACACCCAAGTCATTTAGCTGTTTATGAAACCATCAGATTAGTGCAGTGCACTGTAATTGCCTTTTTGCTAAAAACCAGTACGAATTCAGGCTCACATTTTACAGTTGGCAGTAATTTTAAACAGTGCAGAGATACTGAAGTATTTTATTCTTAGTATTTCCCCCACCTCAACCATGCAGTGTGACTACTAGGGATGTTAATCATGAGACAGGACAATTTTTACTGTATTTCTGAGTTTTCAAAATTACTAACAAAATTGAGAAGCCCACTATCCCCACAAATCCCAACACTTAATCAGTCTCTGTAGCTATATTTACATTTGATCCCTGAGGTGGGAAAGAAGCCATAAGCAGCAGCCTAATTAAAAATACAAGACACTCTTCTACTTGTAGAGCATTAAGTAACAGGTAAGTAGTCACTTGATAAGTAAGCAGTGAAAAATAATACAAGACTCAGATCTAGAAGAGATGTAAAACCAGCTTGGCATCACTGTGTTATCCCCAAATAATTAAACAGTGCTGTATGAAGGGGGTTTTACCAGTCCCAGGATTTTAAGGATAAGCTTTTGTGTTGTGAAACATACCCAGACAAGTAAATACACACAGATTGTGTGTGTCTGTGTAAGAATGTGTCTTACTTTGTTTCTTCCTGTGGAAGAGTGGCAAGTCATATAATAATGGGTTACCTGCACAACTCACTTACCAATGTATCTGTTTATGTTGGAAAGCCTCAGACACTCATGAAATACACTCATTACAACTTTGTATCTGTCATAAATATTCAACCAATTTCATAAAAGCTAAACAATAAGCATGAAAGTCATGACACTTGCAAACAGTAATTCATTAGTTCATGTCACAATCTATTATTCTTAAACATAAGTAGCACAACAAATTTTAAAAATAAAAAGTAGAACTCCTCAGTCACTTGGGATTTCTACAGTGCTGAGGTCTGATACATTAAGGTAAAGTGCAGTATAGATAGTCCAGTGATGACAGTGTGAAGGCACAAAAATTCTAATCTGTGATTTAGATCTGCTTCCTCCTGCTCTGAGAAAGCACATTTATTCACATGCCCTTCAACTTCCCAAGGGAAAAACTGAACGAAACAAAAAGCCAGAAATGACACACTACACACCACCTTGGCATCTGGGAATTAGTGCCTGCAGCATTAAATGTCAGAGTTCTTCATTTCATTTCTGATCATTTTGACAGCTAATCCCCTTAATGTGCTTATTCCCCAGCCCCAGACTGTCTTCTCTTCCTTCCCAGATGCCAAAAGCCTCAACTGTTCATTGCTGAATCACCAAGCACAGCAACCTCTTTGCTCTGTGCTGCCAACAGAAGCAGTGCTCTGACAACTACATAAATTCCAAGAGTCTACATTTAAAAGGCAAAACCAGCAAGAGGTACATATGACATATATTATTTAATTTATAATTTTAAAGCTATATTTCTTGCTTTAAACAAAACAAGCTTAGCACTCAGGGTTTCATGCACAGGGCTTCTCACTTATCTCGCTCCTGTCTTCTATACTTTGGGTAACTATTTCATTCTAGAGCCTATTCTCAAAATATGGCCACATAAATTGCTCTAAGTTAAACTGAGGTGTGAATTTACAACACACTGTGCACAGTGTGTTCCACTCTAACTGTTCACTTACATATTTTAACTTTACATATTTTACCTGCAAAACTGTGCACGTCAGATGGCCAAGCTGCCTGGAATCTATTTATAGATTACAGAAGGGACAGTCACCACGCAGGAGCTGACATGTTAATCCCACTCTGAATAGACAGTGTGCAGATACATATTTTGTTGTCCATTATAAATGAGTTGCCCAAAGCCATGTGAACTTTCTACTTCAATTTCTCTACTGATAAGGCTGAATCATCCTTAGGGACTTGTCAGTGCATCCTGCGATCTCTCCCTGCTTACAGACTGGCCAACACGTCATAGCAATGAGCTCCTGACAAAAAGAAATTACACTCCCTTCTCCTAACTGTGGGGTGGCTTTTTTAGAAGTAAAGCTGTTTCCATTTCCAGTAAAACCTGACAAATTGTGCCACATACAATTTTTATGCATTATGGAAATGTTATGTTGATGATTTAAATTTAGCTTCCATGGGTGTGAACTAGACATCAACAGCAGTATCAGAGCACAGCAAGGTGGGAAGTGCCCAGACACAACAATTCCCTGGGATCAGGTGAATCTGCAATGCAGCAGCTCAAACACAGAGACAGGTGAAGCAGGAGGTGCAGCACTGAGGTGAGGCAAGGAAGGCAAGGAGTAAAGCTGACCCTTACTGTTATTGGTGCTGTTGCCGTTAAAAGACCCAGCGGCGCTGCTGTTGTCTTTCTCTTTGTCTTGATTCTCAAAGTCCATGTTCAGAGACCTGCAGGGAACAAAGCAAATGTAACAGATGAGTTCCCAACTCATCAGCTACAGTCTCATCCCCACTCTGTCACAGCACCCTCCCCCTGAAAAAGCCCTGTAATGCTGGTTAATAGAAACAACACCATACACAGCAGGAAATGAAAATAAATAAAATGCTTAGTTCCAGATGAGGCCTCACATCCCAGGTCTGACAGTAACACCACTCACCAGTGTCTGCACTGGGCAGCGTTAAATATCTTTGCTGTGGTTTGTTGTTACCTGATTTCTGCAAAGTGCAGAACATGATGGAAGCACAATAAACATTTCAATTCTCTTGTGAATTTGAACTCTTTCAAAGTTCTCATTTTGTTCCTTTTCATTCATTCATTTGAATTTCATTCAAATTTAACTATCAGGTTTCATTTTTAAGACAGTATTATTTCCTTCCTCAAGTGTTACGAATGACCCAAACTAGCTTTTAAGTGTCTGCTCAATGTAAGGTGTTACTTCATTGAAAAAATTTCAGCAAAGCCTTGAAAATAACCAGATACATATTTTACATTCACACAGAACAGATGACTAGAGGAAGCTCTGAATAAATAGCACAAATTGATACACTTTAATTAATCCGTAGGAGCTGACAACACTCCCCTGTGTACCCAGCTCAGCTGTTATTGATTCATCTTTTCATTTTGATATACACACTTTTAAAAAGTTCCAAAGTAGCACAGTACCTCTTTTGCCACAGTCCTTTACTTTGATGCAGCTTCTAAATTATATTCTAACAGATTTGGCGTAACCTTCTGAAAAGGGGGAATTTCACTTAAGGTCTGTTTTGACCAGCAATAATTTCTATTGTTAAATTCGACGTGCTTTCTAATAAAAATACCAGCAATCAAGTTTACCATGATACTTTCTCATTTTGATGCATGTATGACATCCATGATTTAGCTGCATATTTATTCAAATGAGCTATAGAGAACCACCAGAAGCACTGTGCATCTCCTACTGTACAGCTCCTATTTTAAGTTTGCAGCAACATCAAAGTATTTCAATAAAACTTCCAGGTCAACACACATTAAACATCTTTTCAAGTTTAGCTGTAACTGTGCTATGCAAAGTAAACAAATTCTATTAATTTATCAGACCAGTAATAAATACACCACGGTCTTCTAAGCAATTCTAGTGGTATCAAAATTATTTCACTGCAGTGCATTGATCACCTATTGCAAAGCACAGGTGTGCAATCCCTGAATCTGGAATCAAGGATCAAGACATGTGTGGTGTATTAAAGACAGAGGGGTTGAGCAGTTTCACTGCATAAAACAAAAACAAGGCTCTTCCAGTACAGAACTGTTTTGTTTGCTTTGCTTCTATTAAGCAAATGCTCCCAAATAGTGTTATGAGATTAAAGCAGCTTTTAGTGTCAGGCAAAACATAAGGAAGCTTCCACCTCAGACATACAGTACTTGTACACAGATCATGGATCATCAACTAAAGAGTTATCGAAAATACAAAGAGGCAATGGAGAACACTAAAATTCTAACAAATTAATCTGTTGTTCTTCTAAAGATCTCTTTGCTCTGCCCTTTGTTTGGAGTGCCTCCATCCTTCACTCACACTCCCTTTTTCCCTATTATGCATTGTAGGTTCATCATTTTCCTCTCAAACTGTAATAATCTGGGAGGAGGCTGACAGCCCTCCAGGACTTGGTCCAAGATTCAGGCAAACAAGATAATTCTTTTCTCAGTGCAGTGTTTCGCTCCCCTCTGAATTAGAGCAGTTTAGCAAGAACCTCACACCATCATCCTCCCAGTGGCATCAGGCAATTCATAACTTAAGGGATTGCTATTGGCAGAGAAAACTGAGAATAAAATCCATTAGATCTATTGCTCATAAACAACCTCAGCCCCTCTTCTTTCATTGCAATACTGTCAGCAATTACTATTACCTATAAACATCCCTGCCTCAAAAGTAAGCATAAATTAGGAAATTACTTTCACTATAACAACACAGCTGCTCTTCCAAGCCAACGTCTGAATAATCTCCAACTGTTACATGATTTGGCTCTTCCCTCTGCTACAAATTATCACTAACATCATAAAAAAATTGAGAAGCAATCACCAAAACACCCTCCAAAAAAGTTCAAAGTTTTACTGTAAAACAAGACAAATTCAAAACTACTGGACTGTAGGGAAATGGCAAGATGCAAAACATTTGCTATTTTGTTCAAGTTTCTCCTGGGCTTCCAAAGGAAATGTTGAGGCAGCACCTCCCACGAGGCACTAAACTGCTCTGCTGTCTCTTCTGTGGGCCCTCACAGCTCCAGCTGGTAGGATTTCTTGTGCAGGGTTTCAAAGCAAGCCAGTCACCCTCCCGCAGGGAACCACTCTGGAGGCTTACACTGAGGCCAAAGGAATGAGTAAGCTCCTGGCACGTCCCTATCATCAAAGTTCAGATTCAACTGTGGATCACTTCCACTGCAGCAATGCCTCAGGGAAACCCCACAGGAGATGTTCTTATCAAATAATGGAAGAAATAGGAACACAAGGATGGATCTATAGAGGCACCTGCAGATGCAATATATTGTGAAGTTCCTTCTTGCTCTACCGGTGAGGACAGTCACCCATCTGAGAGCTCTGGGAGCATGGGAATGCCAAGCCAGAAAGCCAACACTTCGCCATGGGAGCTACTTTCTATTTACACTCACACTTTGGATACCCAAAGCCTAGAGACAGAAGGCCCCAGTGTCGTCCCACACTTCTTGGTCTGGTTCAAAAGCAGGTATTTGAACAGGTAGATACTGGGTTAAATCTGGCTTTACATAAGCTGAGAGCCCATGTCTGGGTAGGTGATAGGATAGAAAAAGATTTAGCTGTTACCTGCCTGCAAAGTAACCCCAACATTTAAGTCACAGAGAAGCATTTGGACAAGAATAGGTGGCTGTCTTGCCCTAGGAAACAACCTGTTTTGAGCTGAGCTCATCTCTTTAAAAATCCCCAACTAACACATCTACTTGCATGCTCCAGTTTACAGCTTGTAACGGTTTAAAGGATTAGGCTTGCCCCTTTGGCAGCCAATAATGAAAGTATGTCAAGTTCAAGGACTGAGAGACAGTCTGAATGTACATGAGAGGCATTCAGAAGGCTGGAAGCTAAAACTCCTGACCCAGCACAAATGTAGGAAGGAAATGCTCGTTCATGCACAGTAAGAGAAGGGGAACTCAACTCTATCACTGCACTTTGTTCTGGTTGTGGGCTTTACCCATGATTCATTAGATGTTCTTCTGAGTATATTGAGGGTTTGGGACTTTTTCATTTGTTTTGGTTTTGGACAAATGCTGCTTCTATGAATAAGGACAGTGGACCAAGGCGTTCCTTTGTTCCCCTGAAACCTCCTGCATTAGATTAGATCCACCGCACACGTGGATTTTCTCCTAATGACTCACCCACCCAATTCTTTCTGATCCTATTACTGCACTTCTGTTTCAGTCACTTGCCAGGAATACCACAATAACTCTACCTGCTTCTTTTCAGCTGAAAAATCAGAAACCAAACCGACTTTCTGCAACACCAAGGTTACCTAAGAAGTGCTATTTTCTTTTTGTCTGATGACAGCTCCACTGGAGACGAGCACTCAAATCTAGATGAACACACCACTGCTGACAGATGAGAACGAGCACCCTAAGCCGGAACTTTCATCTTTCCAGCACATCACTTTTCTTAAGAAAATTCATCCACTTTGCCAGAAGTTTTCACTTTATTACTTTTAAGAATTACCAGATTAATATAATTTTGTAATTTACTAACACACTTGAATTTCTTAAATAACTTAATTGTACTTCAGACTCCTTCGTTAACATCACTGTACAATTTTCTGTAAAAAACTGCTTTTGACCCCACTTGCTGATCAAACAGAATCAGAGTTTGTCCAAGTCCCCATCAACTGTGGGTTTCAGTTCAGACATCTACTAAAGAAACCACATATAGGAAATTAATTAGCAAAGCAATTTTAAAATTCTGTGACCTTTTTTTGGTCTGTAACTCACATCTTGGAGTCTTCAGGATACATGCAAAGGAAGAAGACTAAAACAGGACATTTCCTCAATGGATTTCTATCCATCACCACTCCATTACTTGATCCAGAAAGTCAGTTGGCTCTGGAGCTCACAGTCCTTGCTACACATGAGTAGTTTTAAATGTACAGCACAGGACAAAACGGTAAAAGAGCATTTGTAGGTACCAGTAGGAATAGGATGGCAAACAGCAGGGGAAGATCTTTAAGAGCAAGGAGCTCCAAGAAAGACAAGCAATTTAAGTTCAAGCACCCTGTTGTTTTATATTGCACTATGCTTTCATAATTGAATTTTAATAAATGCTGTGGCTTCTTGCAGCCAAATGCATAGTTTCTTTTTACACAACTGCATAAATCCAAATAGCTAAAAATTTAATTAGTCCCTCAACTATATGCTAATCTGACTCAAAACTTGAAGAAAAAACTGAAAAAATAAAACCTTTAATTACTTTTTTATTCTGATCATTCCTAGATTTTGTTTTCCTAAAGTCTTCTATTTTAATTCCACCAGTACTGCTGTCACCTAATGCTTGCTAGCAATAGACAGCTCTTGCAAAAAATTGGCTCTTTTATTATATGATTTTATTAACTTACGATGGTGATACAAAACCTCTTATCCTAAAACAGCTGCAACTTACACCATATGTATGGCCACAGCTATTATCTATTTCAGGAATACTCATAGCAGTTCAGAGACTCCCTAGTGAATGTAAGACCTTTTATCACAGACTTGTGAAATGAAGCAATGTTCTTCAAAGAGCAGAAAGAAAAACATGCTGTATTTAAGAAAATAATACTTTCATATTGTGCTTATATTTTTTTAATATGTCTGCATGAGCCTCATTCCTTAGGTGCCACTACAGTAAAACAAACTGTATCATACAACATGCAAGCCCGAAGGGACAACTGTGTTTTTTCTAAACTATACTCAAGTCTCCTAAAATGAGGCAAATTCGATTTCTGAAGACTCAAACTCATCCTGCAGCTTTGCTGAAATTCAACACTGATGGTGTTTCCCACTTCTCTATTAAGCTCTTACTGACACTCAAGCAAACAGCAGTGGGGCCCGGAGATCGCTGTTTTACAGGATGAGTTTGCAATCACATGAGCACGTGCTCGATCAGCCAGCACTGAATAATGTACAGAAAATTCTGCTATCGATAACACTATCTTCTATCTCTCTCACAGGTCCTTTTATACCCTCTAAAATATAATTTTAAAGAGCCTTTTAAGTTATATGTGCTTGTACCGTGACATACAATGACATCTTTCAGAAACCCCAGCTCATTACTATTTCTTCCTTTTCCATTTTCTTCTCAGAAGCAAATAACAATTTTTACCTTAGCCATGTCTGACAAAGATATAATGAAACAAAAAGGCATAAACTGTATTCAGTCACTTGCAATATTTTTACTTGAAAAATAAAAACTCTGGGGAACCTTAAAGAAAAATCTTACCTGAAGCTGCCGTAGACTATGAGGAGAATAGAAATCAGGAAGGTAGACACTTGACTGGAATCCACAAGGGAATATGCCCTGGAATTAGGAAAAAAAAGGCAAGTTTGTAATTGTGAGTGTCCATTTCTCCAGTGTCGTTTGCTAATTCTTTTTCTTATTATAATACAAATAAAGAACTGGATGACAAATCTTTATGGCAGCTCTCTCTGAAGTTTTTGTCTCATCCAGAACATAAAACCTGTAGCTTGTTAATTAACTTCTTATATTCAAGGCCGCAGCACAGAAAGCCTGTACAACAACAAAATGACAATCCAAAAGCCTTGTGGTAATTTATTCTGAACTCACCGGATTCAGATTTTTTTCCCTGAAACTCACTGAAGTTGCTTCAAGTGTAGCTACTGCAACCTTGCATGTCAATAACAGTAACCTGTTTTCCATAAGCCGCCTTACATCTTCAAAGTGGCAATATAGCAGTTAAGGCTCACTTAGTTGGGGGAAAAAAACCCAAACAAACAAAAGAAATCCCCAAGAAACCAAAGCCCAGACCTCACAACAAACTGCAATATGCATTTATTAAACCACACAAAATTACTTCCCTATTCCATCTTGCAGATCACTTGATATGGGATTACTGATGGACATTTCAGCAGGAGGCTTAAAAACCAGCTTTATCTCAACTGATTTCCCAATGTGTTTAAAGCATGGAAATACAAACATTAATACAGCAGAGGGCCACTGTGCTGGCAGGGGCACAGCAGGCAAGGAAAGGCTCTGGGAGTCACCCTACAACTCCCAACAGGTTTTCCATAACTTCTGCTAAAGTAATGGAAAAGAACAAGAATAATACTCAATGTTAATTGCATTCGTTTTATCCTACACAAGAGATAACTAAATATTTCTGAACACCAATCAAAAAGCCTAATTTCAGCAAGACTATGGATATGGAACAAAGATAATTGAATTACATGAGTGTTCCAAATTAAGCATCACTGAGCAAATAAAAACTGAAGATACGAGACAGTTAAAGAAACACTCATCCCATTCCCAATTTGAAAGCAATTTAGAGAAAATTACCAAACCACTAGACACACAATTTAAAATACTTTCTTTTAATATATAAGCACAAATGTGAATCTTCTACTACAGAAATTCAATATTAAACATGACTGACAAACAGACTGCCTCTTTTAGATGAAATTATATACTTGTGCAACAAGCTTTTAAGAAATTAGAAACTACTTTGGTTAATTACCATAAATAACTTCAACATAATCCCACACTGAAAGTGAAAAACAGGCATCTTATTTGCACAAAATATTGGCCAACACATAAAGGCAATCTTAAGCTTTATTTAATTTTTTTGGTCATGTATGGCCTTTAGTTACCAGGCTGTGGAATAGAGGTGTAAAAAGCATCCATGACGATCAATACACTGAAGGGCAAATACGTGCAACATATAACTCAGCACTTACAACCAGTGTACCCATAAACATTCCCATTATACACAATACAGTTCGCAGCACATTATTTTTATGCAATGGTTACAGTCAATCTCGCACCAAAAGAAACAGCTGAAGGACAATCACACTGGTTTTATGTCCTGTTCCTAACTCAGACTTCAGAATGAAGCACTCCCTCATCCAGCCTTCTCCAAAGGGAAAGGAAAGCTTTGTATTCTGTTTGGATTTGAGAATGAGGAGTGGAACTCATCTATTAATAGAATATTCAGAAACTCCACATTAATGAGAAAACCAATGGAATTTAAACTGGGATTAAACATGTCTAGGGTTATGCACTGAATTTTATTAACTTATGTTCGTAAAATTTTGGCTTCACAAATTGGCAAATACTTTTGAGATAACAATGTCTTCTATATAATTCCTCATTCAGTGACAACATTGGAGGCTATGATAATTAAAATGCCATTTTGTCATAATTACTAAACATTAGTCAACACAAGGCTGTAAAAGTTAAAAAGATTCATAAAGCAGATAAAATACAGATGATAAATGGGTCATTGATCAGCCCTGTGCATTATGCATTACATTTTGTATTAAAAACTGAGGGCTCCCTGGTACAACGAAAGAATAAATGCAAACCCATGTTAAACAAGGACCTAACACATCACCACCCTGCAGACAGGCTGCAGTGGTGCTCAGGACAGCAACCTGCTGATTCTGTGCAAGGGAGAGATGAGAATTAAAGTCCTTCCATCCTGCACAAGAGGAGTGCAGCAGTGTAATTAGAAACTCATCACAGGCCAGTGATGCTTCCTGACTTCTCCCCATGGAGATCTTGTAGCAGGACATCCTGAAAACTAAGTGTTGCTACCATGATTATGGTCTGGGGAAATTCATATTCACTGACATTCCAGCAAACAGGGCCAGGAAGATACAGTCACACTTTCCTTCTTCCTGAGGCAGCTGGAAAAAGAACAAGGTAGAACACACAGAGTGTGACAGGCTGAATCAAGAGAGCAGCTCAGGCATGTCCAGATTCCATCCAAAGTTTCCAACACAAGTAACCCACAAGCAAACTTCAAGAATAATTTTACAATGCTGAAGTGAATCTCATTGTAATAAAGCCTTGTATCTTTTTAACATCTAATTTCCTTACATTATTTAAGGTATTGCACAAGACTTGAAACCAGAACTGCTTCCTAAAATCCTAAACACTTCCTGACACATTAATCTAGGCTAGAGGTAATAAGCAAATGACTCTCACATGAAAGAACTGAAAAGTAAGATTACTTCCAAATTTTTAATATTATTGAAAATGACGGTGATCTGCAAATCCATTTGTAATTTTAACTGAAATGTAGATGACCTTCTACAAGTCCAATGGATTCCATATGCATATAACTGGATTCTCCTACGGGCATATTTCAAGTATGCAAGTTCATATACTCTCACAGCAAACACGGTATCAGTGCCACATTCTTCTCAAATGGCATCAGCCAAAACCAAAACCCACACTAATGACATTTTTCAGAAGTTGAAGTAGACTTGGTGCAGTCACATTTAACCAGCCTCCCACTGCACATATAAAAACAAGCCCAGCTTCCTTCTAACAAGGTATTTCTGTAAAACTGTTTAATCTTGGAACAAGTAATGGAAACTTATGCACAGAAAATGCCTGTAACAAGCCTGTGCGTAGTTGTCCTTTGACTTAAATACTGATTTTAGATGCAATTCTTAGTAGTTATGACAATCTATGAAGAAAAGATCATTATTCTTCACTCTCAATCTGAAAATTAATACTGATAAGGCCACACTGAAGGCTCCTTTGAAGGCTAACTTCAGTGCAGTTCATCTACATGCCCTGTTACAAGAACTACCAACTCACTTCTAAACTCTAGGATATATGCAGAACACTGCTCAAAATACAAAGACAACATTGGTTTTCCCAAGGAATCCCAAGGAATCCTTTTTAGGATTCTTACACCAAAACACCTGAAATTCAACATCCATGTAAACAAGCTGGTTTAGAATGTATTTAATCAGGCTATTACATTCTTACTTAGTCAAGTAACGAGTAACTAATTATCAGACCCAAGTATTTAATAAAACCAAACACACTGGTGCCTTAAGACCCTTTTCACAGCCAGCCACTGAGGGGTGCCTTCCCAATCACTTCGTCTGCAACTTGAGATCTCACTCGGAACCTGCACCTTTACATGGCCGAGATCAATTTTCATAAATTCTCTGCCATTAGGGATCTATTTCTGGCAGCTTCATGGGCAAGTGCTCACAACACAGAGCCTGCTAAGGCATGCCAAGACAGAGACACAGCAAGCACTGTTCCATAACATATTCTGTGTGTCCGCCCTACAGCCATACAGTGAAAGCATTGTCCAGACAACAATCCAAGCAGCGAGCTCTCCAGCCTGGCACAGACTGCTCCATAGACCTTTACCTACAGAACAATTCCAGGGATGCCCAGCCGTTGTGACACACCACCACTTCCAAACAGTAACCATACAAAATACACCACACCACTTACAGCTGGCGTTCCAAGCAGCACTCTCCCCTCTTCTGGGAAGAAATGAATAACTTCTGTATTCCTGAGGGAACAGAGACCCACTTCATTCCCAGCTAGAGAAGATGGTAACCAGCTAATGGAAGTTGCCACAACAACAGTAATAGCACTACATTGGAGACAGTTGCAAGTTCTTTGCATCAGCAGTTGCAGCTCTTTTCTGCTGTCCCTCCAGGTTCAAGCTCACCTGTCTTTGTGAACACTCACCCTACAAGGTCTCTGCCACCTGCCTACTGTCTTCCTATTATGTACTTGCTTTTTAATTTCTCTGGTTTTGGTATTTTCTTCTGCACTTCCACTCAAGAAAATCACCCAGTCAATACAAGCACTGGTTTTCTCATTTCAGCTCTTCCTTATCACCAAAAGATAAGCAGTTTCTGGATAACAGTCCTTCCAAACCTACAGAGGGAACCCTTAGGCAAAGCCTGGCACCTTTTGCCCTCCACGTTGAGCAGTAAGTAGCTACAACTCACCTTGTTCACTGAAGACCCATCAAAAGACCGAACCAGGATCCAAATGTGTCTCTAGATGACAGTACAGAGCACTAAGTCCCTCTACACAACTTGCCATGGGCCAGTCTGAAAAGACCACAAGCCAACACTGCCATTTCAAAAGCAACTTCTCACCTTTTCCAGTCACCTGTTCTCTTCTTCATCCCATCTCTGCATAACCCTCTGCAAAACCACACACAAAACTAGACTGGGGAACCTGCCTGCCTGAATAATAATGAAGAATTAGTGTGAAAGTTTCTCAAGTGATTCAGTCTTCTGATCTCACCCATTTCTGGACATACTCAAAGGGGAAAGACTTTCCAGTGGCAGTATTGGCTTAAGTACCCCAAAATTGCTACCCAAGACATCAGGGAAGTTTTATGTAGTTGGAATAAAAACCTCTTTCTGTTTGCACAAGATGCCTAGTAAATGTATGCTCAAAGAAATTCAGCCCCTCCATGTTTTAGTAGCAAATATCACTCCCCTGACTTCCAGGTACAAGAGAAATTATTGTGAGGAATTCTGCTGAGGGGGGAATGAGAAGCCTTGTGCCCTGAAGTTTCCATAGCAATGCACGCTAAAGGCCTTGGACATGAATCATTCTCACACAAAAGCTGCTGCAACAGCACCAAGACAAACTTTCCCTGCATTTACTGTGTATACAAGAATGCAAACAACAGAGCAACAAATAAATCACATCGACTTGAAAAGTGCAGCACATGAACAAAGCTCACTAAAGCTCATATGAAGAGAGATTGCATTTCATCACATATTTTTCTTTATCAGTGATCAAAATATCCAAGAACTTCCAAGATTAAGGAAAATGAGTATAAAAGGATGATGAGCATACTACATAGCCCAGAGTAAGGATGGATTAAAATGGAAGAGCTTTAGGTGTATTTAATGGGACTGAATCTGTAACTTGCAGACATCTATCACAGAATCACAGAAATTCACACTGATAGGAATGAAAGGAGATCATTTAATTCACTGATCTTACTCTGGGGAAAGACAATCAATCAGTCATGACAGATGTTTACTTCATCTGTTGTTTAAAACACTAACTGGTGAAATTAGAGGACTTTCTTGACATGTAATGTAAGTCTTTCTGTCCACAATTTTTCTCCTATACAAAAAGCCCTTCAAAACTCATGGGGAGCTTTTCATACCGGCCACATCTGAGGTAAAATGGATCCATACATTAATTCACTTGCATATTTCAGTTTCTGAAAGATGTGGCTGCTTGAGAAGTTACCACACAAAACTTCAAATACTCTTCAGCCCACATTTAAAGCCATGGCTATTTACCCAATCAATATGGTACTCTTCACCTGCATTTCAAATACTCTCTTACAATCAAATGTCCACTGTCTCTTCACAAGTGAAGGGGTAATAATCCATGCCCAACAAAACACACATCCCACTTCTCTTCAAAAGAAAATTCCGCACAGGTAGGTACCAGCATTGCAAGGGTGACAATGAAGCAACTCCCTCTCCCCCCCTGCCCTATTTTTTACTCATCATTCATTTTCAGAACTCACTGAGTGCACACATTCAGTATGAGGGTCCCATCACAGCAGATGGTCAGCTCTTTCAAAGGGAAACAGGAAAAAAACCCCAACAAAACACAAAAAATCCAGCAAACCAAATCCAAGAAATCAACTTCTGCTGGAAATCTTGTGTTAAATGTCAAAATCAAGGATGGAGAAAATTCTCACTCCCCTTTCCTCCAGAAGTTTCATGAATTTCAAAAGCTCTTTAGTGCATTTATTACCTCAGTTACTGTCTCAGCAACAGAAAAACAGAAAGCCAAGAAATCCTAGTTGGTAAGCTCAAGGCAAGTTGAAGAGCATTCTGCACTTCCCCTGCCCCACCTCAGGTTTTTGGAGCTATCAACTCCATGTAGAAAACAATATTCACCTTCACACTGCTTCAATGACCCCATGACCGTGTTTTCTTTGGATCATGTAAGAACGTGCCACTCATGAGGAAAACATTTTCCTGAATCTACTTGCTTTGTAAGTTTTCAAAGCATTCTACTATTTTATTCCTTAGAAAGAGTGTGAGGTAACTCAGTGATCAGGGCAATTTATTGCTAAGAGCAATTAATTTCTGATGCTACAGTACAGGGCATTTGTGAGCTACCACTGTAGAATTATTTATTAAGACAAGCAATCAAACTCAAGGACTCCAGAGCACAGTCCTAGGGCACATGAAAGAAGAGCACAGCCATGGACATGAAGATCAATTACAGTTAATTGCACAAATACTCATTTGGCTGAAGGGTAGACTCACTCCATAGGTAAAACCAAAGCTACTTTTTTCCTTTACTGGATTCCAGGTCAAGGGTATAACTAAAAAGCCTCTTTCAAATGCCTTATGTGTGTAAGATATATACATATTTAAGAACCTCCATTAGGCTTGCTGCCAAACCAAAGTTAAATCTGAGTGTAACAGTTAAAGGTATAATTTTAAGCATGAAGTCATGGTACCCACAGCTGTAAACATACCTCAACACTATTCCATTCTTTAGTGTGATTCACAGGAAATGCAAGCAAATTGTTATGGCTTCACTTGTGTTAAAGGAATAGCTTGTTCTCTAAAGTAAGTTTACAATTTCAGCTCATTGTCATATGCAGATAAGGTCTGCTAAGTCTGAGTAATTTATGGTAACATGGATCATGTCAGAAAACAAAACAAGTCTAAAGTGAAACAAAACCAACAAAAGAAAAAAGAGAAAAGAGTAATATGAAATGCCCTACTAAAATCAGACTTTCCTACACAGACTTGGTTAGGGCTCAGGCAGACATTTCAAACTGTAACCAGAGAACAATTCTGCTGTTTATCAGGCAGAGGTCTCAGAACAACATTTCCACACTATTAGATACCATATATACATTTCTACACATACAATTTAAAATCCCCATTCCCTCTTCTATCCTTTTCAGAAAGCTGCTTTTCTAAAATTCTCCCCACAAAACCAAATTCTAAGCTCCCAACTAAGTTGCTAAGCACAAACACTTCTCTGAGCTCACTTTGAAAGGAAAGTGAAGTATCCAGTAAGGCACTGGGAGATGGTCTTGAAAAAAAATATTTTTTCTGTTAAGAACATTCTTCAAGCTACTTTTTTGGTTCACCCAACTGTTTGCCAACAGAACAAAGAATTACATGTTTCACAGGGTTCAAGAATTACAGCCACTGGAGGATTTCCAGACTTCACGTTCAGCTTGGAGCACTCATTTCCTTGCAGGAATGGGAGCACAACTTCCAGTCCCTGAACAGAAGCATAAGAATACTTTATGTGTTCAAAGGAGCATCATTCCAAATCAACACAGGATACTGTCCGTGTACCTCAACAGCATTTTCAGCTCTCTTGTGAAAGGTCCACACCTCTCAGGTGGAACCACAGTAAACAGGATAGTTGTGAGCAAAATTTGCAATCAGTGGTTAATGGAGAAAAATTACCAGTACATCTTCCAATAAGTTGTACTGGACACACATATCTGAGTATTAAGTACCCTGAACCAAAATAAATATCCAAAATCATACTGACTGTCTTTGACACTGCTGTCACAGAAAATACTGCCTTTTAATTTCATACTGAATGGGAGCCTGGATACATAATTTCCATCTCTTACCTACACACACCCCAAAAAAAAAACCTTTTGAAGGTTCCTTGTGTTACTGAGGAGGATTGGTTGGTTGATATAGGTTGGATTGGGAGCTTTGCTCTAAACTAGACAATGGTGAAAAGACCTGGGAACCTTCCCTTCTTTCTTTCTTTTTCAAAGAAAGAAAAAACAAGCAGTCATGAAAAGCAGAGCATGTTTTTACTACCAAATATACATCAGCCAAGAAATCGTCTCCAGGAGCAAGATTTTGAAACTGTATCACAAGATTTTTGAAAATGTGAAAAAAAATCTATTCAATGATGTCTGTAATAGGGGATCCTCACTGAAGAAGACATATCATTTCAACAAGTTAAACTGAGTATGTGGAAAAACACATTTGATATCAAGATACAGAGATTGTTAGTAGCAAATGTTTTACTTGATTTTGCATTTTAATTGTGTCGTGTTTATTTTAGTTGAGGTGTGTCAGATCAGCCAAATTCCAGAACACTGGCAATCTACTGCAGACCAGCCTCAGCAAACTGCTGAGCCAAGACACAGCCTTGGTTTTATTTTTTAAACAATAATTACTTTTATCCTTTCTTAACAATTAAATCTGAAGGATTCCAGCTCATGATAGGATTTGCCTATGTTGGTTTGAAAATTGAAAGCTTGAGGCAAGAAACTCTATCAGGCTACACTGTAAATTGTATCCTCCTTCAGTCTCCTCACCTCTGACTTCAGAGGCATTAAGAGCTCTGCCAACAAAACCCACTTTTTCAAACACTTGACATTACAATTAGCTTAGGTTCAGCTAGTAAAACTTATTTTATTCATGGAGAGGAGAAGAAGAAAGCAGTGGAAAAATCATCCCAGCCCCGTTTTTGTGAAGTGAGTTTTCATTCAGGCCAGCAGCTGCACAATTAGTAGGTGTGACGCAAAAGAAAGGAGCCAACATGTGGCCGGGGACAAGGTGGGACTAAAATCCTTTCAGGAGCAGCTTACAGTTAGATCTGATTAAGCACACTGTAATACACACACCTGTAATCCAAGCTTTGCTGGAGCTAATGTAAATTAAACAAAACTAACCTTCCTATTTTCCTGTAACTAACTTTCCACACAGAAGCAAGCACTGTTTTAATTAAGTTAATTTTCAAAGCTGACCACAAGTACCATAGTTGCTGCAATATATGACAACATTTAATAAAATTTTGCGGTATTTCAGTCCTTTCAGATTTGTTTTTCACTAGTAAACTCTACGGTTGCAGCATGCAGTAGTATCCATCTCTTGAAAACTGTATTAAAGTTATCTGTTCCCACAAGCCCTTTGAGCACCTGTACTTTCACAGCCCCAGCTCTGCAGACACTGCTCCAGCAGCACGGCCCCACCACAGGACAACACCACGAGGCACCGGCCATCCACTAACGAGACTGTCAAGTAACCCCAGCATCAATAACAAAGAGGGTATTCAAGGAGGTACAAGAAGTAGCCATACTGCATTTGCAAGGGCCAAACTATCAGTATGTTTAAAAAATGTTTGAGAATAAGAAAAACATATAAAACTCATTTACTGAATTAATTAAAGAAACTGCATTGTCTTTAACTGTCTTCATAGTCTATCACTTCATAGAAAACTTCAGTTTACTGCAGAGGGTAGATTCAAGTTTTGCTGTAGTACCACAAAAACTGCCAAACAAAAGTATGAATACAGTGTTTTTGTGGAAGAATTAAAATCAGCAAGTATCAGAATAAGATGTAAATATGTAACTATGACAACGTACATAAATATATGTATGAGACACCTGACAAAGCAAAAAGGTTGCAGCTTAGCCACAAGAATGAACTGAGCACACAGGAAGACTTTTCTCATCTAGAAAACTGCTTCCACCTTCCACAAACAATCAAAAGGAGGATTGGAAGGAGCAAGAAGACAGGAGGTCAAATCAAGATCGCTTAGGCACAATCCTCTCTTGCCAGAGCCACAAGTATATCTCTTTATGCAAATTTTCAGATTCCAACAGACCAGTGAACTCTGCAAAGGTCAATCCAATATTTAGCCTACCCCAAAGACTTGCTGAAACAGCTCTTCTATCTAAATTACCACTTTCAACAGTATGAATTTTTAAAAATTAGCCCTTTTTACATCAGAAAAAATGGCAAATGAAGGGTGTGGTTACTGTAATTTAAGTCTACAAAGTACCACTGTGCAAGCTGTCTAGTTTTATGCTGGACAGACTCATCACGATCCAAATAACATTGTGCTTTCAGGAAGGGCCATTTGGAAATGTCAGTGGTTATCCTTGGCGCAGGAAAGTTTTCTGCAATTTCGATGGCTAAGACCTCTTTGGGTTATAAAGGTATCAATTTATTTCCCAGTCGTATACGCAACCCAGAGTTTTCAACCACTTTGTAAGCTAAGCTCGGCATTACACAGAAGGATTCTTAGTGCTGAGTTTCATTTTATGGCACTTATTCTAACTGTAGGAAGAGAATAAAAACTTCCCCAAAATCTTCGCCTTACACCCATCTATGTTTCAATCTCTGTTAGTGTTTTTATACTTAACAGGAAAGCTCATTAGAATGACTATAATCATATAAAACAGGAGGATGCTCCCTACTTCCAGTTTATAGTAAAACACATTTACTGCTTGAAGAACAAGTCCAAACCTCTTCTGCACAAGAATCCCCCGTTCCCTGACAAAGCCCCATCCAAGCTACATGGGAGATGTTCATAACCCAACAGCTGCTGCTGCCAGCCCAGCTCAGTCACATCGTTCCCCCTGGGCTCAGAGAGAGGGTGTTGTTCTCACAGGGAGGGAGACCTGTTGGAGCAGGGTTAGAAGTAACTGCAGGGAAAATGCTGACAAGCAATTTCTATCATGACTCAACATTGTTAACACAGCTGTGACACCACAAATTATTACATTCAGCCAACAGACCTCAGAGGACCCCACGCCATAAGCTGATAAAACGTGGGAGTTTCTACAATTTGGAATTAAATATTTGTCCCAGTCCTCACTGCTGCTCCATCTGGACCAGGAAGACAGTGGTGAGCAAATACCTTATAACTGCCTCACAATTAAGAGATTCATATTTACTTTGCAAGTTATTGCCAAACAATTCATGTAGCACCTCTGACAATCTGTGTTCTGTAACACTGTCTGCACACACAATCAATTATGTTTCCACTGAAGGAAAAACAAACAGAACCAAACCCAACCTTCTCTCTCAAATAGTCAGAGAACATCAAAACAAGCTCATAAAATTGGGTATACTGAACTAACCTTACTTTTGAGTATCTGCAAACTATGACACTCAGACTTTTTCTAAATTTAGAGAAGTGGGGGATAGGAAAACTTCAGCTCTACACTTGTTCATCTCAAGAACTACATGAAGCTACTTGGGTCTGTAATAGACCCAAAGCTCTACAGTAGTATCAGATTACTTTGGCAGACACACACAGACAGAAGTCAAACTGTTGAATCAGTTGAATCAGTCTATTCTCCAAACATAAAAATATGATCAAAAGGCACAGTGATATAAGCAGAAAGTATTAACATTATTCCTGATAATACAAGAAAAAAGTGTTGGGGGGGGGAAATGCACTTCCAGTGGGTCAAGGAACTACCAGCAATGAATCCAGAAAATGTAAGGTATTTCTTCCTTGAAGCAGAAGCAGTGACTGAAACATCCCTTCTACTTTGCTATGTAAGTGAAAAGCAAGGAGTTTAAAAAGATAAAAAACAACACAACAAAAGCAAAAAACCAAACCTTCCATGTAATTAGAACAAAAAGCTGTAAGTAAAATCTCACACCTGTAATATTGTAATGATACTATTTCGTGGTTCCAGTAATTAATTTGTAAGAATAATGCACTGCTATTCACAAAACCAGAAACATAATTCTAAAATAAAAAAGTAACATAATTTGCTTTTTGAAAAGCAAGTAAAAGGCAATTTCTTTACAAATACTAAACTTCTTTAAACAGGAAAAAAAATAGGAACAACATTACAGTATGTCAAAGAGAAGCTTTTCACTACTGAATGGATCCCACCCAGAGAGAATGCACAAAGGCATATTTGAACACACCACGATTCCCGTGATTAGTTCAGTTACAACTGAGGCAGTAGAAGGGGGAAATTAAGTTTAAAACTCACAAGCCACACTCACAAGCACAGGATACACTCCACAAAGTCTCTTAAACAATGGGAAGAAATCAGTATTTCACTTAGCACAGAAGGACAAACCAAACAAGCAAATGTGTATTTATTACAGGAGGAAAGTTTCTGAGCATAAAGCACCAAGATGACACACTGCACACAGATACAATCAATGCAAGGTACCTGTGCCAAAGGCTGGGTGACTCAGGGTATCATGAAGCCAGGAAACAGAACTTCAGCTTCAATTGTTAGCACGGCACTACATGCACATAAACAGACTCTAATGCAATTAACTTGTTAAAACTGCATATGATTTACTACAGAAGTCAATTAAGGTTTTACATTATGAGCATTATGATCTCCCCATACTAGTGAGCCTACTAATACCAGTATTTTGGATAGACACTTCTGTAAAAAGATTTTTCTTCCTGAGGTTTTTTCTTAATTTTCCTTCTTTTGAATAGGATGGTGTAAGAGCACACAGTCCATCCAGCACAGGAGAGAAAGGACTAAGGGGGAAAGCAGGGTATGAATTGAGCTTTAGTGTGAGCAGAATTATTAGTCTGTCACTGGGATGAGTGCAGAGAAGAGTTTCTAAGATCACTAGAGAGATAAGAACTCATTTTATTTAGCCTAAAAAAATACACAGTAAGGGGAGAGGCTGGCTCAGAGGCAAAAGGAAACACCACGTGGAGGAACTACGAGATTAAAACAACCTGAAATTGTGTTACTCGCAATAGGGGAACTCACACTCTTTCCCAACACCAAACAGTAAACTGATTCAGTGGAACAATTTTCCCCCCTCAAATCCAACTTCATTTTCCCATTAACATCTCCATAGTCGCATGAACACAAGAGAAAACACAAGAAGTGGCAGTTCTTCCAAGTTTCATGCATTGTGCTTTCGAGGGGGGGATCCAAAACCCAAAGAACACAAAAACCAAGTGGACTGGTTCCAAATGTATTACCCACTATGCTCTTTTCAGTCCCGAGAAACAAGAAAAAGAAGGAGAACATGTCCTACTGCTCCTTTGTACTCACTTATTCTAAACAGTACAGGTTTAATTAAATGATAATGTTCAGAGATTATTAGAGGCATCTCACATGCTGAGCTGAGCCTCCAAACGCTGAAATGCTTATTAACAGCAAATTTTCTTAACAGCAGATGTCATGTCTTCAATATTGCATAACATAAACCTTTGGGACAAACTGAAGTATATGGGTCTTCATGTACAGGATCAAGTGAAATTTATATTTGACCAGCATCAAATTACACCCACTTGAAAACTGAACTAGTTTTATCAGGGAGATATTGTCATTTCATTACGTATCATTCTCCTTCTAAAAACACAGAATTACAATGTACACGCCAGATCCAGCATCAGACAATACAGAGGGTGAGTCTGCAGTATTCTGCAAGCCCAGGAATAAACAGGTTCAAAGGCTACTAGAAATCCCAAACAAAATCAGAAGATTATTTTTACTGGACAAAATGTTTGCCCTTTAAAAAGCAGATTTCTGTGAAAAGGCGTTAAGACATTACAAAGGAAAATAAGTTCTTTCCTATTTCAGGTCATCCAGCTAGTTGGCACTGGTCATTCTAAATACTCAACTGACACTCCACAGCAAAAGAACCCAAGTTGGTAACTTGTGTACCCATCCCTCCCTTAATGTAACATTCATTTTATTTTATTAATTCAAGCAGTACTCCTTTAATGGGTGTTGTAGACTAGACAGACTGCAACACACCAGAGCAGAGCTACACTTCTAAAAAAAGCTTTTCCTTCAGTATTCATTAACTGTTACAGCAGAGTCAGATTAGATCTTCACCAGCACAACCCTAACCCAGACAAAAAGCCAGTCCAGCCACATCAGGCTTTTCAAGTGTTACTAAAAATCATGACACTTCCAACCACATGGATAGAGAGGAAAACACATAAATGCAAGCCAGGTTAACTACTATTCTTCCCATCTTTAACACAATTTATTTGAAGAAGTACAAACTTTTGTATGGATCCTGAACCCACTGGAACAATAGTCTCCAATTTTGACATTAACTTAAAATAATTTCCCTAAGGATTAGGGAATTAATAGCTCAATTCTTTTAGGAAAAACACAGAACTGCTGGGCTCAATAAGGATGTCCCTGCAGCAGAGGCTCAGAACGATTTAATATATGCCTGGCATCCAGGAGCTACTATAAAACAAACACGATGTGGTTTGGAACACAGGCTGCTTATGCCATAGTAGAGGACTCAGCTTTCCAGGAAATATTGCATGCTGGAAGCCTAAATGCTGATCCTCCACCATCTGTTTCAATTCACATTTTCATGTAATGTATGTAGTAAATAACAAAATACGAATCAAAGTGAGTGACCAGACTTAAGCATTTCAAATAAACCGAATAGTCTTTTCAACTCAGCAACAGTCTCCTGCTATCAACATGCAAACAAGTGAAATCAAACGGTATTTGTGGGGAGGACCAATCTCTTATCACACCAGCAAATTCACAGCTGGAGAGACAGAAGCTTTTCAATACGTAAACACACGAGTTTTGATATCCTCAAGGGGCACGTAAAACACCTACATATCAATTAGTTTTAAAAACTGCCCCTCACCAGACGCAGATTTAATATTATATTAACAATATTAGAAAACTGGTATAGTAACTAACATTTGAAAATCTGAAGTTTTCCTGTTGAAGGAAAAAAAGAGTATAGAGCTAAAGACACTCAAAATGTATTAAGAAAATGAAAAAGGGATGTCACAGTTCTCTAAGCAGCACCAGGAAACTGCTAAGGGGGAAAAATAACCCTGAGCTGCAAATGCAATGTTTCAGCAATCAATATTGCTGAAATTTGGAATTTCATAACACATTAGCATATTTGCATGAGACTTTTGATCTAGACATTCAAAGTCCAAGCTAGGCAGCCAGAATACATTTTAAAAGCAGCATTCTGTATAATCAAGGGTGTAAGACAGCTCATATGAAACAGAAGTCGGCCTCTTTATGAAGTTATTTCAGATAAACAAGTTTAATTCATTTAACTTTCACAACTTATCTTGAGGGTTTTTTTCCCATACACATACAACATATATGGGAAAGTCTTAAAACCATTACATATAACCTCAATTTTCTACCCCAAATCCTATATTGTACCTGTAACATTTGGTTTCTGAATCCAGAAAGCTGTTTAACACCGACAGAGAACAATTTTCCCCAAGCAACCAATCTCAATCAGAAACCTCTTTTTATGGCCAGAATTCAAAGATCCAGTCTTAAAAACATTTCAAATATATTCCTTATGTCCTTCATAACCACTCCTAATTTGGCACCTCTGCTCGGTTTCATCCCTGCTCTGAATTCCAAAGTCTCAAATCCACCTACAAAAATACTACAAAGCTAAATCCTCCCAATATCCTTCTGTAATCCCAGAGGTACTTTAAGCAACAGACCAGTCGGAAAATACCAGAGTGCCTTGGGAAGGCAGAGATTACACGCTGTTATGCTGCAGTTATATTTCTGCTGATATTTCTTGCTCAGAAACAAAATGCTTTCCTGGAAAAGGTTTTGTAGTGAACACCCAGATGTTTAACCTTCCTAAAAATAACCAAGTTCACCCTTGGAACACTCTTAATTCAAGAGCACCCTTCAGGCAAAAGCACTCACATCAGAACTAGAACATAAACTAACTCAAAAGTTAAACTCAGGAAAATGTAGTAGCAAGATGACAAAGCTGATTCAAACATTAGGATTTTTGGTTGACTGTTGAAGACACCTACTAAAGTCAGACACAATTCACAGTGAGTTTGTCAATTTGCTTTGATTTCTGTAACTAAAAACAATATGCTATTTGAGTCCAAAATAATATTAAAATGCTATTTCACTTTCATAACATTCAGATTTGATAGTACAGAGTGATGAACAAAGTAAAATGAAAAATTAAAAAAATTTAATCATTAATAATACTTAATGTTTTATTTCAAAACTACTTTTGCATAAGAAGTAAAGCACCACGAGGATGTAGCTAATGTAAATTTTAAGCTGTTTTTAAAACACTATCACATTACTGTTTGGCATTGGGGAGACTTAAGATTTTATGCATGAGCAACTGCAACTTGTGTAGCACAGAATTTAAGCACAACAACAACAAAAATCACAACACCACAAACTTTCAGACATTTTTCCTGCCTGTTTTGTTGCCATAATTTAAGAGAGTTCTAAATAAAAATATCTGAAATGCAAGTAAAGGCAAATAATTATGTAAAATGAACAGAGTTGGGCAACATCTTAACATGAGAAAGAGAAAAAAATGTGACAGAAAGGTGACAGATATGATTTGCGGGTGAAAAAATGAAGAGAATTTTACTTCAAAGTGAACCTTTTTTTTACTTAGGACTGAACACTGGTTTGTCCAGAAGTTTTCCTCTAATCTCTTCTGAAATTACTATAATAGTATGACTCTTGGAAAACACATTTTCAACCCAAAACTAGTTATAAAAATACTGAACATATACAGAGCCCCACTCAAGCACACACCTTAAGGCAAGAGCTCACACTTATTTGTGATGCTACAGGAGATGCTGAGGTTGCACTTATGCAAGTCAGAGCCAAGTTCTGCCAGCGACGAGGATTTGCTGGCACCTCAGCACGTAGATGGGAACAATTGCCTTTTTTTTGAACTGCTGTGCTCTCTATAAAATTGTGGTGTTCATTCAGATGGTGTTGCAGCAAATGGATACAGGTTATTCGAGTCCCTCTACTGAGGGCACCCAAAGCACTTCATTTCCAAGACCATGCTGCCTACACAGTCAGTGCAGAGGGACAGCCAGGGCTTGCAAGTGTCCTCTGGTCTCTCCACTCCCTCCAGGTATTTATGCAGTCCTAGAGATGAAGTTTAAATTGATGTGAATAATTCCCCCATAATTTCTGATATATTTCTGGTATATACCGGCAAGAATTCAACTAATCTATGTAAGTTTTGTATAATAATTGGTATTTTCTTTCTCTGAGTAATAACCTATTGTGGAGGAAAGAAACACAGGGATTAACAGAAGTATGATTTTAGAAAACTACATACAAAACATGCATGCAATCCACAAGAGTTTTCACTCAATTTAGCTCATGATGAAGTCTTCATTCTTTTCTCTTTCAACTGCCCTCACTTATTATGTTCACCTAAGCAACCCCATGAGAAACCACAGACATTACTAAATATTAGAAACCCTGTGGAAGGCAAATGCTGGATTTGACCAGGAATGTGATGACAAAGAGTTTGCTCTAGGCTTCTTTCATGTTTTAGAAAGCCAATTTGCTTTCAGTTCCTTTTAGGGGGAGAATGACATAGATTCCAGAGATGTAGTCAGCTATATGAAATCTTGTTTCACAAAACAGAAAATATGAACCACAACGTCTGCTCTACTGGGAACGAAGGAGGATAAATATCTAATCACACGGGCCCTTGACAAAGGAAAACATCTTTTATTAAGAAGAAAGACTAAAAAACCATTCTTTTTTAACATTAGGCATTTCATTTTCTGCAGCAAGTGTGCACTGGCAGTACTACCCAGTTCCAGATACAGCGCAATATGAACTACCACAATGCCACTGGTAAGGCTGATGATTTTCATCTTTTTGTATTAAACAAGATTTAGTAATAACTGTTTTTGAAGACAGAAGAGAGTATATAAATTATCCACCAAAATTCAGACAAGATGGAATTTAATTCGTATTACCTATAACAGCAAGAAAAGAACCAGAAATAGCAGATCTGGCTTGTGATACACAGTCACAACACACCATAGATTTATCAGTTTTAGAGTCTCCACTATTACACATGTACAACAAAGACACTGTCATCAGCTTTCTTTAGTGTTGATATTTCCCTGGTTTTTAACACATACCTTAATTAGGTCTCCTAATTCCTCTTTGAACTCCAACCAACACTGAAATAGTCTGCTGGATTTATTACCTGCTTCCCAGATTCTGCAATGGCTTCCCATTCATTTCACAGTTACAAAAGAGTCTCCTTTTGGTTTGCAAGACCTGCGTAAGAAACTCTGCTCAGCATGAAACTGCCACTCCTGAGTTATTTAGGGAACTCGTGGCCTTTCCAGTTTGAAGCCCTCACTACTAAGCAGAAGAGTCTCTCTGAATGTGTTTTTCTCTTGTGGAACACAAATCCAGCTCGGGGCACAATGCTGCTCCTAACTCTGTGCCTCCATATGCACCAGACAAAACATGGCTGGCTCTTCCCTCCTGCCTTCAGTAGACAGATACCATGAATCAGAAGGTCACAGATTTTCATTTGTAAACCGTGAGCTACCTTAGCAATAACTGTTCTATAAATTTATAAAGCAGGTAACTTGTGAGCATGAGTAGGCTGTATTCCTTCCCTGCCCATTTTTCTGTGCAATTCTAACAGTGTCTTAATTAGCAGCATGAATTATTTGACATGGTAATAGGGAGATATTCAAAGCACAGAATGATAATTTCCCTGAAAGTTCAAACAAGACACTGGCTGGAGATGCACCTCCTGAGACATTATTATGAAAAGAAAAATAAAAATACAAGCATCTCTACCACATCCAAGCCCAAATTATTGCACAAGTGAAAAATTTCTTTATAAAACATAATACAGCTACACACAGTGAATACTGTGATGCTCCTCATGGCAAGCTATGAGAACTGTAAGCAACTAAGCCTGGAAATGTCCAAGCACATCTGCACTAGTTCTTAACTTAATGTTCAGATGATTGTCACAGGAAAGTTGTGGCAAAATAGCAGTGTCTGCAGCACTTGATTGCTAGAGTTCTGATGCCATAGCATAAGCCATTCAGTAAGAATTATTTTCTTTCAAGATATTAAACAATTATGAATTCTTAAAAGAAAGTAACAAACACAACAAAAAAAACCAGCCCAAGCAAATGCCCCAAGGTATAGAAGCTATTCCACCATAGAGAAGCACACACCCGCTCCTAATTCCCATTTTGACTATAGAGATGGAATATGTCTTCGTGTGGAAATTACACCCGGTACAGAACCCAACAGTTGTTAATAAGCAAAGCAGGTATCTGGTTACCCTGTCACTAAACTCTGTTGACATCATGACTTCCAATTCTCTTGTAATGTCATGAAAACAACAACATGGATCTTAAATTCAACCATCACAGCTATACAAAGGGCTTCTCAGTCATTCTCTTCACATTTTCTACTTAAGAGAGCTTTTGTAGCCTTCCAGCAGGGAAAGCACAGCCTGGCAGGCAGCAAGGAGGGTCTGTCACTGATCTAAACCAGAGCAACACCTTAAGACAAATTCGGAACGACACCACTACCACAGGGCAACTGAAACACAACACGTTCCTTGAGCCTCACCCAGCACACCTTCATGTTCATGGGATCTTTCCTCTTGAAAAGAATGGAACCCAACTCAGTATAATTGATTTCCTAATAGCAAAATAAAAAACAAGTTCTGGTACATTTAAATCTTATACAGCGACTTGAAAAAAAAAAAACTTTTGTGATGAAAATTGCAAATGACATTAGAGTTGTGCAGGATTTTTATCACCATTTAGCCTTAGCCCATTTGCCTTGTATCAGAAATGGGTGGATGTCATAGCCTTAAGTTTAGTAAGACTTTTTTTAAAAAAGGGAAAATAAAGTCTAGTTACAATATGCAAAAAATTTAACTGAGGGCCTCCACTATCATCAAGAAAACATCCACTCAGCATTGATTACTAAAAATATCTCAACATATTATATTCCCAAGACACTTCTAGTTACAAAACATCTACTAAAAGCAACTGTTGTTTCCAAAATAAGAGCACTGTGAATTTCTATTAGTTGGGCATTTTGCAGTTACTGTCCTCAAGTGCCCACAACTTTTAAGAAAATCTAAATACTTGCTTGGTTTTACAATGTTGAATAATTTGCACAGAAAAAAAACTACAGGACATCACTGCCCTGATAAGGCACCACACTAGCTAAGATCTGTGAATTCACATCATCATTCCTATGACTACTTCTAAATTATATCCTTTGTTCCTCTCTCTGTACAAATTATCAGCGTAAGAATTAACAGCCAAGAAATGAAGGATAAGTTGGATCTTTTCAGATGATCTGGGGCATTATTCAGTGTCCAGAGGGATCAGGAGATTCTGTTATTGCACTTCAACAAATTTGGAAAACCTATAGCACTGCAGCCTTTCCTAATTAGTCACAAAGACCCTATTAATAGATTGTTGTGGAGTTCTAAGATCCTGCTCATCCAAAGCTATCAATTGCCTATCCAGTACTGAGATACAGGATATTCAACAGCAAGTTTCCTAACAGCACTGAAAAATTCCATTACAAAAAACTTCCAATAGTTGAACTACGAACAGCAAAATAAAGGCTACTATTAGTAACAAGGGATAACATTTTTACACTTTACCATAATAAAAGGAAACTATATTGGTGTTTTCCAGAACTGCAGCAGTAAGTTATTTGAACAAGATTCCAGACAATTGAGTCTTTAACATAAGAAAACATAGCCTGTCTTCTATTAATGCAATTCAGTGTCATCCCAGACAGTGTCAGTCATCCAAGTACAGAAATGGCATTTTTCTGAATAAGGTTGTTCAAGATAAAAACTCTATACTACTAATTGCTCAACTCCACCCTTCTCCTTTTGGTCCTCTTACAGCCACATTACCCAAGAGTCAGAACGTGCTGCAGATCCAGGACTAAGTTCATCTAAAGTGCAACTGAGGCAAGGTGCACCATGCCAGACATATTTATCATCAACGCTCCATCACATGTAGAATATTATGGTTGTCATGGTGCCAGCAAGCAGTCAAAAAAGGCCAATGACAAAAGAAAACAGAAAGAGAGGACTCTCAGGATACACAGTGAAATTCCTGCTGGCCTGCACTGCTCTGCCAAGAGCCCCACAGCAGTGCTGTGCTCAGACCGCCCTTCAGTCAGGCAAGCACAGGCTTCGCACGTCCACAGCGTCAGAGCGTCTGACACCTGCCAAGGTGTGAGCTCACGTCAGTGCCAAGGTGTGAGCTCACGTCAGTGCCAAGGTGTGAGCTCACGTCACTGCTCTGTTCGCTGCACCAAGAGCTGCCCAGGCTGCCCTCGGCTGAACAGCACAAATAACCCAGCACCAGAGACAGGACAAGCTGTGTCATCTCTGAGGATCTAATGCACGACTTCACCTTGAAAATTTTATTGTCAAGCACTGTAAAACAAATGTGTAATCATTTTGGCAGCTTTGCCTGGACAGGAAACAACAACCTGTACAAAAGGACTACTTCAATATTTAAGACAATAAATCTTAATAAATCTGTAATTTGACTTCTGATGGGATGCAGAGAAGTGAATAACAGACTAAACCAAGAAAGTTCAGACCAAAGTATGCATCTCCATCTGAAGCAACGCAGAGAAGAACACACAAAAAAAGTACAGCAGGCTTCCTAACAAGCACACAGAGGAATACCACTCCTTGATGTCATATTTTATCTCATCCAGAATCCAAAATCAGAAGATGAAGTTGATAATCTCCAATGTATACAGTTTCACTCAACCTAAAGACAATCTGTGCATATTCCTGTTTAACTTCTTTATCTTGTGGCCAGCTCCAGCCTTTATCCCCAGGCTCTCACTCTAGCCCTGCTCTTCATCTTGCACAGGCACATCTTGCACATCCTAAGGTTCTAATCAAAACTTCACTCCAGGAGACCAAATTCCCAGACCACCACAAAGTCTGTGCCCAGTTCTGGACTCGGTCATTGTCAACACACCTACATCCAGAAGTAAAGAAATTCTTCCATCTAACCTTGTTCTAACTATCTGGAGTATAACACTCCCTGCAGTGAAGGACTAATAGAAGAAGGGTTTATTCACATTCATAAGGTTTCTTTCTGTAAGTGACTGAGCTGGTCATGCAGAGCAGAACTCCTATAGTAGAAGGTGCTGTAAATTCCATCTCCTTGGTAAGTCACTGCCTCCTCATAAAGGAAATACAACAATTGAAGCAAAAACATTGGCTCAGAGCAAGAAAGTGCAAGAATACTTGTACTAGAATCATATAACTGGTTTATCTGTAAGATACAGGTGTTTTTGGCAACGCATGTGACAGAAAAGGTTAACATGGATTTACACGCAGACAGTACTGGGTTAAGCCCTGGAACAGGTCCCAGAAAGATACCCTAGCAAAGACCCCAGGGTCTCTATCTTTTCCACAAACTAGGGATCATCACTTTGTAGTTTACACAGGTTTAAAAACACAGCTGGCCTAACTGATGGAAGAACAACACACCCAAGACTTAATGTACAAAGACACTATGGAGTCCCCTCACACATGGAGGATATTGATCCGGACACTGCACTGCTTCCTAGACAAAACACATCTTTCCATCCCAACATAAAACAAATTTTTTTCTTATTATAAGGTTTAATTTTCACAGCAATTCTTGTACTTAAGTTACAAATATGCAGAATACTGTGATACTAATAATCTTTTTTAAGGTGGCAAAATGTAGTGGGCTCTCTATTAAGGAAGAGGTTGGTTGTTTTTATCACAGAAGTGAGAAAACAGGGGATGTTTTCTCACCTATATTGACTCAACTGTTGACTTAAAAAACCAAACCAAAACCACACCTCATAGCTCTGACACCTAGACTGGTATTTATCGATTACATGCTTAGAAATCCAAACTCTTTTTAGCAATGTATTCAGAAGTCAGATAAAAAAATAAAACTAATAGTTTAATCAAAGCATTTAACAATCAGGCCTTATAATCAACAAGCCAGAACCAAAGTCAAATTGACCAATATGACCTTGTCAGAAAGAGCAGCTCTGAGGGCTATTGATGAGTTGATTTACTCACACAATATGGGATTACATTCTTTATCATGATGTACCTCGGTAGAATTCCACACTATTTGATAAAAATTCCATAAAAGAATGAGTTAACACCATCAGCATCCAACTATGAGTCTTTAGTGACAGTGTTAAAAGTACACTCCTGTGTGAGTCAAAGCTATAGAATAGCCAGTCTGTCTAGTCAGATTTAAGCAGCTTTCATCATGCCAGGCCTGTATTAAGACAAATTTGTGTTGTCAGATGATGGCTGGTGAGATTCTGAAATGAACATGACTACTCACATCTGCACCAAGTCAAGAGGGGATTCACCTGGCACAAAAATACAAAGTACTGACCATCAAAACAGGAACCCTGCTTTTCCTACCTCTAACTGAGAGACAAACACCAAAAAAAAAAAGGGTCTTGACAGCAACATACGTGGCCACTTTCCAGACAAACACAGTGCACAAGAGTTGTCCTGCACTGGACTGGACAGGGCCTGAGCTCTGCCTTACAACCTGTGTGCAGGAGAAGCACAGAACAGTCACACACCCAAGTGTCAGGGTTAAGGCAGCTGTGTCAGCTCCAGGTGCGAAAAACAGGCAGCAGAACAGAGACTGTTTTCAATAAACTCGTGGCCAAATAGCTAAAAAACTTTGCTTGTGACAACAACAAAAAATAGGAACATTCTTTAGAGAGGGTGTTTTGGGAATCTTAAGAAACTTTTTCCAGTAAAGCCCCCTGCAGAGAAATATTTCTGAATATGGCAGACTCTTTTCATCTTTTGATTTAGCTTTAAGGTAGCTTTTTTTTAATGTTCTATCTACAGAAACATAAAAAATAGAAAGATAACTAGCTGGAAAACTAACATCGGGGTTCTTCTAAGGCACTTAAGTATGATAAAGAGGTTCTTTCTGTTCTGTACCATCTGTAACTGCTTACAGCTGCATCTGCTTTAGAAGTAGTCAAGTTAGCAGAAAATTGAAAAAAAAAGAAGTCCAGCTCTTCACTATTTAGCTTTAAAGTTTCCTTTTTCTTGAGGAAAAAAAAGCACTCTTTAAACTATTTTAAACATAAAGCTTAATTAGATTCTACTCTTCATCTTCAAAACCCTGTAGAGTTCATAATGTTCCCCATGAGAGCTTTTAGCCCTTTGTGGTAACTTCTCGGAGTAGCTATTCAAGTGGAGGTGTAGGATCAGTCACCTCAAGGAGAGTTCAGAGAGCAGACAATCTTTCCTCCAGCACACAGACCATCAATCTGAATGCCTAAAAAGGACCAGAATGATCTTGCGCCATCAAACCTAGAAAGCAAGACACAGACACACCTCACCAGTCTGCAGCACAGGCTACAGAAATTCATATAATCCAGCTCTGTTTGCTCCCTTTGCCTCCTGCTCTTTCACCAACCTCACCTTTAGCTAACAGTCACCTAGAAAAGGGACTTCCCTTTGACTAAATAAGTCAAAGTCATGCTACACCTATTTTATCTTGCCAAATGGGTCTGACACAGATGATGGTGAGATAAATCACAACTGTAACCTGGAAGTGCTACCAGTAAAATAACTTCTTTGTACAACAGCTTACCACTGAGCTTCGGTCTAATACATGCAATATATCTGTACTAACAGCTGCCTGATCCTAATTACAATGATTATTCAGAATTCACTGTTGAATTTCCACTCCCTACGAAAGTTTCCAGATAAATTTAAATCAAGTTTTAAACCTGAGCTATCTATTCAAAAGGAGAAGGGATGTCAGATGGCCAAGAGCCACAGACACCAGAGCTAATACTGAGCAGAGCCATAACTCAGCTGCTGTGCTCACCTCTGTCCTGCTAACTGTGCTACCACAGAGCTCAAGCATTTTGAAATGCTGGTTCTTGTCCGAGCTGTGCTATCGCAACTGGAGTAAGCTGAGCTTAGCATTCCAATAATGACTAAAATTAAAATAAATCCTGAGGATATACACTTGCAACTAGCTTAACTTGTGTAGAGAACCCCTCTGCAAAACTGTCTGTACATCACTGCTGTAGAGAAGCATACACCAAATGTACATGCTGAGATCACTTGATTCTTTTTGCACCACCTGAAACCACTGCACCACGAACCCATGTGCTATTTTAACACGAAACTGCTGCTTGCAGTACTACTACGTGAGCTTCCAGACTTCTGTGATTCAGTGAAACACTACCAATTCTTAACATTTCTAGATCTCTAAACTTCGCAAATACTTTGAAATACTCTTAAAATTATGTATCATTGCAAATTTACTAGAAGTTATCTTCTGACTAGTTATCAGATGAACAAAAGGACTTTTTAAATATCCTTCTGTCCAAAAAATAGCAGAGTCCATAGGAATGAAGAACCAAATCTGGACTTTCAAAAGTGGCAAGCAGAGAAGCACTGACTGGGTACAGCTAAGAGGACCAAAGGGTGCTTAGCTTTAACAGTCAGCAGTTAATGCTGCACAGAACTCTTTTTTTTCTTTTAGATGAACTGAAGAATAATCTAGATTAGAGCCTATTCCTGCAGGTAGGCTTGCCAACTCATGGCTAAAGTTAAAGACTGTGTATGAACAGAGGGTGGAACTCCCTGGGTCTCCTCCTGCTTCCCCCACACAACCTCTGCTGTGGAAGCACCTGCAGGAATGACATTATGGCATAAAAATGGAAGAGAATCATTTCACAGTTTTCAGCTACATATCCACTTTTATGTGAAAATACCTTCTTCGGTCAAAAGTGTATGAACTAGCTATAGGAAGTAAAGGAAGAACATCCAAACCTGAGAGACACAGAAGAAAATACTGTTTTCAGAAGGAGGAAGAAGAAAAGAGAGTCAAAGACTGTCATTTTCCCTTCAGATTCCATTGGTCAGGGAAAATGCTGCTACATATAAACTGTAAGACACAATTTTATCCCTCCAACTTTGACATTGTCAACTTCAGTAATAAGGGAGGAATCTTAAACAGAACACTGCGCAGTAGATAATAATTTACTTAGTGCATTCTCTCCTACTTTTAGGACACTGGCTGTGACGATTTTAAAGACTCTCCTTTCTGACACTCTGAAAAAAAGTCACTTCATCCTTAAAACCTGGCCCTACACAAGTGACTGCAAGGACAGTCTCATTTAATCCGTTTATTATTTTGAATCCTTGCTGTCCTAGGATATTAACAATGTTATAGTTTAATTGGTTAGTTATCAGTTACAGAGTATCCTTCCAAAAGGTCAGCAGAACATTTCAATTTTCTGACAGCCTTGTCTGTACCGTAACACTTAATGTGACACACAGATATGGAGGCTATCCAAGAGAATCTGGGGCCTGAGGCGTAGGTCTGGCCCTAAAAAGAAATACTCAACAGAATCTAATAAAGATGACAGCACCACAGCTACACAATTACGGAGGTCTGGGATAATGTCATCATGGTGGTTCTAGGGGACACAGAGACACTTAATGTATCATGAGAACTGAGCTCCTCTCAGGATGGCACATGAGGGGAGAGCCCTGGTCTGGCAGATCAGAATTTTCAGGCACGGACACCAAAAGATGTACAAGAAGAGATTACATTAGCATCCTTGGAAGAATTAAAGAGAAAAGAGATCAGCAACTGTTGCAATGACACATAGGCTCCATTCATCTTATTAAATCATCACCTTTCAAAGTTGGTCTGATTGCCTGGATCCCGTCCAGCCGCACACCAGCTTGTGCTTCACTCCACTCAACACCCATCACTGGCTGAATCACTTCAAATTTTAATCCTAATCAGTGACACTAAAGCAGTGTAGCGCCGAAAAGAAAATGTTCACAATTATCTTCTTTTTCCTACCAATTTCATCCTTGATTCTTCGTGGAAACTTTCCTCATATGTCACCAGAATTAAATTAGACTGCCTTGACTAAACGACTTGTGTCAATTATTTGCTTTTAGAGTATATTACAATGCTTAGAGTTAACATAAAATGTCAAAGGGCAATAAAGACAATGACACCTATGCCACAGATGTTGATAAATCACAGTATCAAAATAATGAAATAAAATAGCTGAGATACTGAAAAATACCAGAGTCTGCTCTGCTCTTCTTTCAAATTTTAGGAAGTAAAAATCACTGCATTTTTAAAAGCACGACACATTTTTTGAAGTACTTTTTGTAGGAAGGTTTCATGAGAATCCATTTTTTGGCATTGTGTTTCAGTGACAAATGACTATTGAGCTTTTAGCAACTGAATTTAGTATTAAAAACTGTGGTATTCACCAAAACAAAACTTATCTCAAAAGAACTCAATATACTCAATTAATTTTTCTGGTGGTACCCACAAAATTCCTCAAATTCCAACAGCATCAGGTTGCTTAATTCACATCAAAATACCAAAGTGCACAAAATAAGCAATTACTTTATTGCATCCTACACTTCAGCAGAAAAAAAGAGATGCTCTCAGGTCTATTAAACCTCAACAAACCACAAGAACAAGTATTGATAATGGTGGATCCACACACCTAACCACTCACTTACCTCTGACACAGGAAATCATATTAAGGTCGTCTTCTGTTTGTGGAAATTCAACCTTTTACCTCTAGAAAAGCAGCCTGAACTACTTCCACAGACTACAGACCCTTTAGTCTTCCAAACTAGGTTTTTATCAAGGCAGGAAGTGGAACTCATGTCCCTGCCAATCCCAGGCAGAAAGGCATGCCTGCTTCCTAGCCCAGCAAATATTTACAGTATTCTATATGAAGTGAAACAGATTTAAGTGGGCACGCAAAGCTCAGCCTCTGAATAACACATAGTTTGGTGATGAGAACACTCCCCTGGAAGGTAAGAGATGCAAGGCCAGAAACCCTGGGGGATGGAAATGATCTCCTGCATCCTGGCCAAGATCTCCAATCACTGGGTAAAACAAAAAGAACCCTTAACTTCTATTGCCACGGTACCCTGAAAAGGTTAAATGCAGAACTGACAGAAATCTTAATTAAAATAGGTACTGCACATCAGTACCAAGAGAACACTGATTTATGTTCTTCATTTTAAAATTTTTCTTAAAGAATTATTATTTTATTAATAAATTCAGCCTTTGCACTGAAAGGAGATTTTTTTTTCCTTCTGCTAATCAGTCACTATACATATGTACATTCAAGTAACTGCAAACTTCTACTAATCCCATGCTCCTTGGTTTATTTGTCTTTCAGCCCAGTGCTGTAGACAGTGCCCCTGTCTACATGATACACAGCCTGAGATAGCAAAAGCTCCAGGGAGGATAACAAACATGTGAAGTGAGACTGGTACTGAAAGACAAACATATGAACTATAAACCTGATATTCTCAAATTTACTGAGGTTTAAGCCACTTTTCTGATGCCAGATACTCACACACATTCATACAATGACATCCTTGTTCTCAGGAGGCTCCTAACAATCGTTAAAATGGAATGTGGCCGGTAATTTCAGTTCCTGAAAAATGTAAGATTAAAGGCCAAACTCCATGTCTGCATGCCAGGATTTCATGACAGATTTTTGACAGCAGCACAACAGAATTTCTTTTATGTGCTTTGCAATCTGTTGCCTATCAAGTGCAATATTTTAAAAATTCAGGTGAATTATTTTTCTGTTGTAAACTGCCTCCCACCCTCAAAACACCTTAATTAGTCAGTTATGGTCTCCCAACTTAAACTGAGCAAACAAGTAAAAAATCTTGAATGCAAAAAATTATTTTACTAGTACTTGACAAGTTCTGTCAACAAGCTGTAGCTCCTCTTACTCCCTGCCCTCCCACATACACATCTAATCCAGCCAACTAAGACTTAAAAGCATCACCTCAGTCTTCTGGAAGAAACTGAATTTTAATTCATTGCAGCAGCACATTAAATGCCTAATTGCAATGAAAGCAAATTCTCAGACCTCTGAATCCAGAAAGACTTCTAACAGCTACTGATTTGAATTCTCTCAGGAGTGAAGGCAGCACTGTGCATTTACACTTACTCCAAAACCCAGTAGTTTTATTGATTACTCTGACACATCATTAGATTTAATTTCCACGCCCTTTGCGTTACGTAGAGTAGCATCTAAATATATCACCATTTTACTCATGAAACATTTGATGGCTAATTCAAGAATCATCTCACTGATTATAACATTTAAGAGGGAGTTCAGTTGTTTTTAAGATTAGTAACTCAATGTAGTGCCTTCTTTTTTTGTTCTTAGCTTGCCCTCCCAGTCTGTCTCCTAATCATCACCCTGACAGGACACGCACGCATCGCAATCCATATTCTTCTTACACAACACTCTGGGAAAGGAAATATTAAAAATGCATTCTGTTTTGGTGTAGAAATCCCCTCTCTTCACAAATGAAGGAAACTGTGAAAATCTTTTGTGCATTCAAAGGGCAAAAAAAGAACAAAGCAATCTCTATTGCCAGACTGGGCAACAGTAAAAAGGGAGGGGGTGTTACATCAGGCCTTGAAAAACACTAAACACCTACTAACTGAAGATAAACAAGATACGAATGGTGCTGTGCCTTCTCAATAGGCTCCAGCACAAAAATTTCACCACAAAATGCTAGCAATTAAGGAAAGACCAAGTATTTCACAAAGTAATGATTTAGGTCCTGCTGCTTCCATACTCATCTGCTGTAATACTTTCAACAGCTTGGTGCCCAAAGATAAATTTCTTGGTATTTACTAACCTCTTCCACGCACACACACACACACGTATATATCAGTGATGGGCAAACAGCTCTCCCCACACTTATTCCCGCTGTGGCAGAAACTTTTGTCCCTACCCACTTCCATTTCCTTGCTGGAGTACAGACAGGGGAAAATGGGTATTCAACAACCTCCTTCCTCTCCCAATCCATTCCACTTCCAGATAATTAATTTCAGCTCTTATTTAATCTCCAAAAATCATGAGCAACCTTGCGATGCAGCAGTATCATACACAGCTCTCCCTTCCTTCTATTATTGCAGGAACTTGACAAAGAAAGTTTCTCTACACACTATTGACAAGAATTTGATTCAAACACCTTTTTTTTTAAAAAAAGTGCATATTCTTTGAAAGAGCATTTCCATCTGGCACTTATTCCACATTTCACATTAAAATTAGTTTTTCCGGGATGCCAGTACTCATTTTCACCAGCAAAATTCTCAGCAGAGCCTCCCTGAAGGGATAAGACACCTCTATCTGAAATACTGGCTCATCGAGACTATTTAAGACATTAATAAAAAGTTAAATAAAAGTCCGTATGGTTATAGGTGTGGGCAGTGCTGAAGAAAAAAGAAGTTGTCAGAAGAAGCGACTTACAAGAACAGTGACGAAAGATATCTCATATATTTAAAACCAAGAAACAGACGGGGAAAAAGCATCTCTCCTTCTTATAATATCTTAATAAAAGAAAGTAATTGCATTCAGTTCACTTGATAATTAAAAGGAAAATATAAATCTACCTTAAAATCTCAGACTTCTATTTACAAAACAATAAATATAGCAATATGAGAATTAGTTCTCATCTCTTCAAAACAACATCATTAATGGGACAGTCAGTCGCTCAAATAAGCCCTGTTTTGCGTGTTTGCCAATGCTAATGTCCAGCAATCACAGCTGGCAAGTACATTTTTTCAAGGTATTTTTAACATAACTGAGATGATTTAAAAAAAAAATTCAAACTCACAATAAGCCTTTATCATATCTTATGAAGCTACAGAGGTTCAACAACACATGCAGACAGCTATGCACAAAAAGGAGTAATCAAGCTTTACACGCCTGGACAAAAGGGAAGCACTACTGCAGCCAGGAACCAATTTACATCCATGCAAACACAGGGGTGTGAAAGGATTTTTCTTAATGCCAAATTATGTATTTTCCAATGTGAAATAAGGTATGTGTACAGCAGCTGGACACTACACCACGGAACACACCTGTTCTTGGAAAGCCGCCTTTGCAACACAGAGAAAGGATCAGGTCTGGCAAACAGACAGGATGGGATCAGCCAACGTCCAAACTGAACTCCTGCTCTAGGTCCTTGGCACAGCTCCGCACAACTCTGCTGCACATGAGCACCAGTATCCTCAGCTGACAAAATGTACATTTTCCCTAAAAGTACTAAAGCACTGGGCAATTTTATGCTGAGCTGCATTACCATCACTACAAATAAACCAATGCAAGATCATTGCTAGAAGTGTAACTAATGAAAAATTCACAGAGAAGAGAGCAGGACTGAAACTGGATTTTTGCTGTGTTCACAGCTCCCACAGCTCCCAGACAAAGCTGATTACAGGTGAAAATGCAAAGTGACAGAAATCTTAGATACATGAGGACATGATACTGAACAGAGATACAAAATTACAGTGTTTTAAGACATAAGCACCATGTCCTCATTCTGCTACAACCTCAGTACTATAAGGAAGAACTTCCACTCTTCAGATTCACCTAGCAAGAAGTGAACACCTTAAATCCCAACTACATTCCCCTAAAATACACAACTTAAAGAAGAGCAAATCCTTCTCCCAGTCTCTGTTAAAAATCCTCCCTTTAGACTATTACTGTGGCAAAGACACCCATTCAAAAAAGCAAAGAAGTTTAGATCAAAATAACATACAACTGACATTTTGTTTCATTTACTTCTTTCAAGAAAGCTGACAAATCCCAGAGTAGTTTATGAATTTATAATTTCATTCTGCAATTAAAACACACTAAGACACATTTAATTGAACTGCTGCCTAAATTAAGCTGCTTAAATCTGTACCAGCACTCATTTGCTGTATCAGTACATAATCAATCTTTTAAGTCAAAAGCGTCGTCTTTTTGCTGCTGCTTTAAAGCAGATCAGACCACTGCCTGAACTGAGGCTCTGAAACAAAGTAAGAACATCTAAAAAGCAGAGGACCAATACAAATATTGGTTCTTGACAAAGAAGTGACAGAAGAGGGAAGAAGGGGTTGCTAAAGTCTCAACATGTGGCAGAACAGAAATCCTCACTGGGTTCCAAGTTTTGAAAAGTAAAGGGACCGCTAAGAATAGGAATATTCCTTGCACATTCAATCCCTTCTCCCCATTCAGCACACACCAAGGTCAAAAGCTAAGCTTTAACTCCTTTTTTAATAAGGTTATCATAACTTTCTTCAAAAAATCTAAGAAACAACTCTGGATGGTATCACTGGATTTAAAATGCAGTGAGAGTATCACAATAAATTGCTGCAGTGGTCAGGTCAATAGAGATGATGCACAGGTAAATTATTTGGGATATTCTGGCTGTGATCCACAACAGTACAACACCCCCCAGAATTACAGGGAGAAACTGCACCCCATCTCTTTGATCCACTGCCAGCTAGGCCCGAGACAGCGTCAGGACACAGAAAAAAATGCCCTCTCATTTGCTATACTTCATGTCTTCCCACAGGAACTGGTCTCTTCCTCCTCGTTCTATTTCCTGTATACAGACCAAGCCTATTGTCACTAGGTGAAAACACACACACATGCCACCGACTTACCAGCCTGCACTGGCATAAATCTTCTTTTAGGCAGAGGTGACCTGCAGCCTCACAAGCCGTGAGCGAGGTCCTGCCCCTCTCCAAGCCCGGCGGATGGCAGCGCTGGCCATGCAGAGATCAGCTCACACAGAGCCCTCCGGGACATGGGGTGACAGCCACGCCAATGCTCCCAGCGATCCTCTCCCGCCGCCCGGCCGCCGGCGGGGGGGACCCGTACAGCCCGGCCGCCCCGTTCCTCCTCCCTTCCCCCTAATCCCTCCTCCTCAGCCGCGCTGAACCTTCAGCTCGCAGCCCCTCCGCCGGCAGCTCCTTCATGCCCCGGCCCCCGCCGCAGCCCTCACCGCTGGTCCCCCCGCGCCCGGAACACCCTCCCCGCGTGGGCCGTGCTCGGCCCGGCCCGGCCCGGCTCGGTCAGACCCCCCCGCGGCCTCAGCCCCGCGGCTCACCAGGAGTAGGTCTGCTCCGCCATGGCTGCGGCTGGGCGGCCGGCGCTGGGCTCTGCGGGGCGGCCGAGCCCGGGCTCCTCCTCCACCTCCTCCTCCGCCTCCTCCTCGCAGGCTCCGGGGTTCAGTGGCGGCCCCGCTGCGGCTCCCGGCCCAACATGGCGGCGGCTGTGAGGAGGGAGGGGAGCCGAGGGGGGGTCCCCGCGCGGGCGGGGAGGGCGATGGTGGTGGCGGGGCGAGCGGAGGCTCAGCAGCCGCGACGCGGAGCCGCGCTCAGGCGCCGGCGGGG